>JANSTT010019899.1:0-49272 GCA_026745375.1 Platyura marginata
GCGCTTTAGTGGTCATAACTAACAATAACTCTCCAGGTTGTCGCACCACTATAGTAGATTTTATAGAGTGGCCGCTATTTTCAGCTGGTACCAAAAATTTTAACATTCGACTCGAAAAATTGTATTTTTATAGTGGTTTTTTATATCAAGTGGTTATTGAATTTTGAAATTATATAAAATGTAATAGAATTCCAATCAATCAAAACAGAGGTGCGGCTCAGAAACCTTGATGGCTCATCAAAATGCCGTCATCCGGTTTAAAAAGAAAAACAGCGGGTCAAATCACGTGATGATAAAACGTCACACAAAGTGTCAAACGATTTTCATTCCAGTTAGTTTTCCCGTGAGTTGTGCGTGGTTACGACGTTTTGTGGTTTTCTTAAGTGGAAAATTAAAGTTTTTTTTTTGTTATTCAATAAATCAATCAAACATACGTTGTCCAATTATGCACTGGTGACAGGTTTTTGCTAAAAGAATTTTATTAAATACAAAACAGTAAGTATTAAATTTATTGAAATTTTCACATAGAAACTTTAAATTATGAGGATGGCCATACAACAACCATGCGTTTTTTTATGTGTTGTTTTTGCCCATATTTTGCTTAATTATTTAGTAAATTTAAAGTAATTTTTATAGATTTCAATGTTTTTTAAATGATTTCTTTTTTTACTAATATTGACAAAAAATGCATCTCAAATTTAGTTATTACTCGTCTGGCGTGGTGCACTTTTTTCAACACAATGAACAGATTCCAGTTTACAAATGTTATCTCTGTGTAACTACGTAGCAATTGTAATATGCAAAATATAAATTTGCTAACTATATGCATACCTTATACCTACTTACTCAAATACATGTTTTATAATCATTCTCTGCTAAATGCTAATTAATAAAGTCAATTTTGATTTATAAATTCGATTAAAATGATTTTAACATTGTCGGCACAATGCCTTTCAATGTCAAGAAGTCAAGATGAAGCCCACCAACTTCAATTAAACCAGCCAATTATATTATTGAAATTGCGTATTTTGTATATTATTGTAGTCCATCCGTTCTAAAATTGTATTTGTACGTATTTACTAATCAAAAGTTATTTCTCAAATTTACGATCATTTATTTATATATGTGAGTATGTACCTGTTTTAAGGTGAAAAGGAGCAATATCTCTTTAATTTCATCATACATCATTGGTCATGGCATGTTGAAATTTATATATCACGAGAGATTTGAGACACGTGACAATGAGATCATTTTTAGTGACTTGGCTGCTATGTAATGTAAGTAGGTAGGTAGGTTCCTATTCACATAATAAATGTTTGCTTTGTAGCACATTTCGTGGAACAGATGTTTTCTATAAATGAAAAATATATGTCTGGTATTTCTTTTGTAATTTTGTTTAATTGTTAGAACATGAAATACCAGAACACTAATTGGAAAAAATGTATCGAATCGATTTTAAGAAATAAAAACATTTTTTGACAAGAATGACTAAAACTATTTATACATCTTGAACTCTTGAACATAAAAATGACTAAACTATACTTTTATTTGGACAATACCAAATTTAGTATCGGTCAGACTTCAATATCTGAACATGTCTTTAATCTCTTAAACACATTTTAATAGAATTGTAGTTCCATTCTCTTCTTTAGATATGATCATAAAACTCCATGGCTATGATTCTTCACAGTATCTAATGTCTGACAACCTCACACCTCTTATACGTCGTAATGATTCACTAAGGTCTGCAGTTTTGATGTGATTGTGCTTTCCAAATATTGTAGCCATACAGTGAACCAATTCTATCCATCAAAAATAGGATACCAGATTTTTTTTTTTTTTTAATATTTGGTCATACAATTTTTGGTCAAATAAAATAAATTTAGCAAGCAAACACGTTAAACATTTTTTTTGTTACTATTTTATAACCATAAACAACAATTAAGATAAATTTAACAGCCGACCAGCTGAACGAATGGCCTTTTTGGCAAATGTACAAGATCAATGTATTAAACAACACAAGTTCAACATTAATTTTATTCGATATTTCTCCGAATAAAAAAAAAGAAATATTTTGCTTCAATAGTTTTTTCAAGTAGTTATGTGGGCTCATTTATCATTGAGTGTAGTGTGTAGACAGACAATCAAATATAAAGGCAACAATTTAATGTCTGTCGCAAGAATTTATTAAATATTTCAGTTTAACTCTATCTACATACGTTATTATTCTCATAGGCGCACCTCAGTGGGTTATATGTATTTACATGACATAAACTAATATTAGACACTTATTTAGGCTGTTTTCACATTAAGCAACCCTTAATTTAGAAAATCTATGCGGGAACAATGTTTGGGATCAGTCATACAATCACATTCTAACATAGCAACACCATCTAGACATTTCTTAAGATCTTATCGTTTATTGAGAATTAACATTGCACAAATCATTGTTCTTTGAATTCGTCCATTTTATACCATACTTCATATTTAGGTAGATTGAACGAAATCTAATGGAAAATTGTCAAATGACCTAATGGAACGTAAAACTGAAGAATTAAAAAAATATTGTCGTTACGTTCCATTCAGTTTTCTAAGCTGAAAATCGTAAGTTTCCTACGTAATATCAGCTCCTCCCAAAAAAGAACACAAAGACGCCCATGATGAGACCGTGTATAATTCTAATATAAATCTTGGATCCACAGAAGTGATTAGTTTCTCAGACACATGAATTAATTCAGTCTCGATACGTAGCGGTAAGATTTAGTAAAGTCATTTCACATTTTTTTTTATAGTATTACAAGCAAATGTGTAAGTAGTTATAATAGTAATTTTATTGTACAAAAATCGATGGGGGTCATTGAAATTTCAACCAGCACATTTTTTTTATTGCTAGTTTGCCAACTATTTGATTTAAGTATTACCATACTATGTATATGTATGTATAACAATATACATATACTTGAAGATAATTTAGAAAATAAATTGTAGGTTTTTGCTAATACATAGTTATGTTTTGTGGAACATACCTAATATATGACCAAACAGTTGTCCCAATTCGTACTTACTAACACAAATGTTTTCTATGTTATCTTAGACATATTCTTTTTCTTCCAACTGTTCCAAATTTATCCACCTAGATAATCGGGGTTATTCCCGTAAATTTACGCACATGTTATTAATTAACAAGATCTTCTATAGTTATTTGGAGGAGATTACAATGTGCAAAAATGCGAGTGAACATTATTTGGGCAACGATGATTCATTGATAAAATTATTATAAATACCATGTAAAGTGGATACAAATTTCTCTAAAACATTGTTCTTACGCTAACAATTTGGTTCGGTATGTTAACGAGAATAACCTACATTATGTATGGTTTTGCCGTTTTTGTTCATTTCATTTTGGAAATAGGACAAAATTAATCTTATTATATATTAATCAGAACATGAAATATTAATTAAGATAAATGATAATAGTGTAGAAAAGATAAAGCTATAAGAATCGTTATTGGGTATATGTTACTGTGTCTTCGTTTTATTGAAACCTAATAAATTTTGACGAAAATATCTATATCTTAGTTTATATACTTAAATACTTACTTGTGTTTATATAGTATACGAGTAGATAGACGATGTACATGCGAACATTTCGAGACTTACAAAGATATTTGCAAGAGATATTTTAACACTTTGTGGGATTATATATTATGTACTTGAAAATTTTATAAGCTATGTCTGTCTTTATATAGAGAGATCTGAAAAAACTGACTTTTTGTGTTTGATTTTACCGAATATTGTTTCGATTTAAGGACCTTGCTCAAAATCAATTATAAACTTCATTTTTTTGAACGAAAGTCCCAAAATTATTATACTCGTATTATATGTACTGTACAAATTTTTTTTTTCAATTTTATTCTAATTAAAGATAACGAGGTAAATTAAATTTAATATGTTGACATTGTGTATTTTAAATATTCAACATTTTGGGCCAAATCAAATGTACAGAAATTTAAAACAAAGAAGAATTTAGAAATTTTGGACAGGAAAGAATTTAGAAATTTAGATTATTATATTATACATCCTATATAATAATTAGTGAACACGAAGGAAGCGAAGGTTTTCGAGTGTTACAAGGAAAATGGTTAATTTTCAATGAAATATTTTCAGCACAGAACGAAGACTTAAGACTTAAGAATTCAATTATTATTAAATATATAGTTAATTAGATTACAGATGTAATAACATATATTTTTGTTTTTATTTCAGAAATTATTACTATTTGTTTATAAAAATCAGAATCATCATTAAAATGCGTCCAAGAATTGAAAACTCTATTGGAGGTAAGTACAGAACAAGTCTGTGAATTTTTTAACAGCTTAAATAGTACATATAATAATATATTTATAATAATCTTAACAAATTTATTTATTTTTATATTGTTTGCATAATTTTAATCCAATCTAACTAAAAATATTAAATATGTACTTGTACCTTGTACGTACTCCTACATACATACATAATATTGATAGATAATAATACTGTCTACATATATTTATTGTTTTAATTTTGTTAACTAGAGCTTTTCCTATAATTCTTTTCAAGTTCAGAACAAATTGATTTTAAATAATGTTTTATGAAAATGTTCAATCGTATGTGAGGTAGACAGCAAATTGTTCAGGCGTATCCATTCAAAAAAAAAAAAAACAACACTCATACAGTATAAAGTATACTATGGTTCTTATGGTTATTAATAGTTCACCATGTGTTGTTTACATTGATTGCATTGCAAAAAAAAATCCAACAACGTGACCGTATCTATAATATTTTTTTTTGTAGTCTTCAGATTAACTTATATACTAACCAGACAATGTTTATGTGTACTTTGCATGTTTATAAAATCAATTTTTCAATTTAGTTAAAAGTTTGAATTGGTTGGAGATACATATTGTTTTTGTTTGGAAATTTAATATTTATCTACCACCTAGTAATTAATGTTTTTTTCTCTTTAAAATACTAATTTTTTGTGTTTTAAAAATTTGGTTGTTTAGTGTTTGGTGATTTAATAAACACAACGCCTAAGTATAGTTAATTAATGCCATGAAATATTATTATTGTAGTGGTATGTGAAAAATAAATTAATTGATTTTGAAACTTAAACGGACTAAAATATCATTGTTATCCTATTATTGAATTAATGAAAATTGTAGTTGTATAATTTATTATTCTATTCTATTCAAAATTATTGTCGCTCTTAGTCGAGTAGACTATACTAAATGTTTCGACAGTAATTTTTCGTATTCCCTAAATAAATTTATAAAAAAACCACTCTATGCTGATGATTTCGAGGTAATATAAAAAGTTAAGGACAGTTGCATTTTCTTAACGTGCATTAAACGAAACATTTTCTGATTGATTTCAATTCAACACCATAATTGGTGACCTTGCACTTCTTAAGCTCTAACATTTGCAATGTATTGCGATTTTTACGGCTTCCTAAATAAACGTAGTTATTACATTTAGTAATATGTATACTATACGACTATACCTAGTCAGAGAAATTTAATATATTTGTTATAGGTACGTACTTTTCTTATTTTTTTTTTCAATCAGTGATAATCAGCACTAAATATAAAATCAATAGAAATGTACATACATATTATATATATTTAGATTATTTGTCGTTAAATGCGTAAACTGCAAATAGGTATATATATTATACACAATATTTATAAAGCAAATCCTATAATATGTGTATACAATATTTGCTAAAAATATACCAATCCGTCAGAAATGCAAAATCGATATGTCTAAAAATAAACAGAATGAAAATAGTTCAAAGAATAATAATTAATTTTAGAAAATCAGCAACCTTAAGTAACATTAAATAGATTGATTACTAAATATGTAGATATAAAATAAAATGTTTTAGAACAATATAAACTATTGGCAACGATGTTGTAAAAAAGGCATCCTTTTTTTTTTTGAATATGTTATTTTATATTTATTTAACGGACAGGAGAATGACTTGGCGATATATGTATGTATTTATACTATGTATATCTCGTATGGCCCTGACCTAAAATTTGGAAGTAATTACAGACAATAAAACGATAATCTTTTAAAAATGCTAAAAGGAGTGTCATTAGCCAATAATAAAGTATTTAAGATTTTAATTTTACCTAAAAATTAACATTTCAAAATAATTTCAATTATTTAAGAAACACTTCAATTGCTTGTGTATTTTAATATCTTAAATCATTTTTGAATTCACTCTTAACACCCATTAAAACCCATTTTACCCGATCTAATTTCATCTTTTATTTTAACTCATTTAAGAAAGACTTTTTTAAAAATCAATTAATTATAATGTTTGTATCATGATTCTTTTTATACCCGAATGATGTTAATCAAAGGGTATTATAACGTTGATACGGAGTTTGTACTCATCGTAGAAAAAAAATTATAATACCATTATCTTTCTCGTGAAATTCTAAGTCGAAATATGCATGAAATATGCAAGATTCCGGCCAAACGGTTGAAGCTAGAAAGCTGAAATTTTGACACCATTGCATTTCTTGTTCGGACTATATCTAATAAAATCAATTTCGGCAACAACGAACGGGCTGACATAGATATTGTATTATTATTAAAAATTACCATATCAATTTAGAAATCTTTCAATTTTATTTGAGTTGCACACGATTAGAATAAATTTTTATCATGAGTTATAATTACATTTCAAGTGATTTTCTATCTAAAGAAAAATAAATTGATTAAATATGTGTTATTATGACATGCATTATTTTATATGTACCTACTTAATTACCTACATACTTATATTCGTAATTGTAATACACTAGAGTGAATAACTTATAACTATATATGTACTACGTAATAAGTTTGAAAATCACATTGTCAAGTATATCTATAAACAATTATCAGATAAATAATAGTATATAATTGTTATAGATATCTACCTAATATACATATAATTATAATTTTAATGCAAAATGAAAAGGTCAAATATTTGCATGATTCTTCGTTCATATTAATATAAATACAAATTTGTAAAGCTCAATTCAACCCAAAGTTAAACAACATAAACTTAAAAGCTTGAGTTAGTTTTACAGCTCTATATTTGAGTATTATTTCACTTTTAGACTGTTTTGTAAACAAACGTTGACCTTGGTAACAAGGAATACCAAACACTATAAAATTCATAGGGAATCGAATTATGTATAAAGAAAGTTATAGAAAATCAATTGTTGCTAGTTATCAGGAAAACATGCTAGTCACATTACAATATACATATTTAGGTATGTATAATGATTACATTCGATGTTACCTATTCAATTCATGGTCGCTAAACATTTTTATATGAGTTGACAAAACCGTACTACATAATATAACCGATCAATTGGTTCAGTGGGTGTAGTTTGTTGCCTTTAGAGTGGGAGATCTCCAGTCAAAAACTGATTGGAGACTGATTATTTATGTCTGAGACCGAGTGTTTGGATTGCACAACCATCTCTTTTTTATTCATTTTTATACCCGTATGATGTTAATCAAGGGTATTATAACTTTTGTACGGAGTTTGTAACGCCCCTTAATACTCATCGTAGAAAAAAATTTCAACACCATTGTCTTTCTCGTGAAATTCTAAGTCAAAATATCCATGAATCCATGTCCGTCCGTCTGTCCGTGATCAAGATTCTGGCCAAACGGCTGAAGCTAGAAAGCTGAAATTTTGACAGTTTATTATCTAGTCCAGAGGTCTTCAAACCAATATGGCGGCTGAGTAAAAAAAAAAAAATAGAAACTATATTATTTATTTATTTGTGTATTTCCTCCACAAATAATTTGGCCTTAGATCCAACAAAATAAAATTTAGGCTGTGTTACACACTTTGTATTGTTTGTATTCTTTCTTTATTACGTATTCGTATTATGAAAAATAGATGTGTATATGAAAACAAATATGGCTGCGAGTGGTTTTGAGTAAATTGAGTGGCATTTGGCGACCTATGATCTAGTCCTATAGTTAGATCTCTATTGCTTTTGGAGCAAATTTGACAAAAAATAGGGGAGGCTGTAGTACAGTGTTCACCTAATTTTGATATAAACCATTCATTTACTCGAAAGGTAGTCGAAATGTAGAAAAAATTGAATATGACAACAATTATAGAGAATGAATTATAGACCAAAAAGTAGTACGACCTAGCGTTATGGCGCTGCAATCAATTTTATTGAATTTCTAGGGTTTTTATTGATTGTATCATTATTAATTCTCACTGTTTCATTTCGATAGGAAATTACCTTAATGTTTATTGAAAACAATTTTTTCTTTTCAGTTATTGTAGTTAGTTTCTTACCAATTAATTTATAGTATTCATGAACAAATTTTGATTTTTTTTTGTATTTTAACATCTCTTATTTATACAATAAATTCATATTGATTTTAATTTTCTCCCTTATTTTTCTACTTTGTCAGAAAATAATACACATCATTATTTCTGTCCTCTTCTAGTACTAACTAACAAGCTACTGGCAAATTTTATGAAATGATTTTGTCAAAGCTAATAATAAAAGATGATAAGCAAATAACAAACATTTACTTATGCCTCTGATTATGTACATTGTACATTACTATATATATGTATTCATGTTCCACCAAAAAATTATATTTATAAATTAAAACAATTTAAATTTATCTATTACATACATAGATACATGTAATGTTAGTTACCTTATACACACATATATTTATAATAGTCATATCGCTACTTATGGAAGGGAAAAGTATTCAACGCGGTTTGAATATAAAAAGTAATTGCCTACTAGACTAGACTTTTTCATTTAAAATTCTAATAGAAAAGAACACGTTATTCCTCACTCAATTGATAGAAAAAAAAGTACATAATTACTTTATAACACCTACCTGTCTTATAGATTTCTTAGAACTTTTATGTTGCATTTATATAACATTATCGATAAAGTTCGATAATAATTAATGAAATTGCTTTTATATGTCACCGCAATTTATAATGTACAGCAACGAAACAACCCCGTCCTTGAAATATTAATTGAATGTATATCCATAATAGTATAAAAACTACTAATAAAATGTAATGGAAGGACAAACTAGTAACCTACCTATTGTACTTAAAGATACTTTTTATATATAGAAATTGACCAGTAATGAATACATTTTTATTTTGTAATCACATGATTCCCGGGTTCGATTTCTTTCTATGCAAAATAATTGGGTTTTTATTGTTTACGATAATACAACATTAAGATATTGTGGTTTGGCTTTCAGTGTAGGTTCACACGCCATTATTATAACAAAGAAGGTATAGCAATTTGTGACACGATTAATGAAACCATCTTTAATGGCCCTAATACATATGTCTTCCAAATTCTTCCTCTTATAAATATTTGTTTCTTTCTTAAGATTTTCTTTTCTCCTCCTTCAAACTTGTGCGCCTAATTGTTATTTTTTTTTATTTGTGTGTTTCGACAAACCCGCTTTTTTTTCTTTTGTACAGTAGGCCGGATTCGGTTCGATCAGTTCGATGAGATATTTTCTCGATATAAGGAATGACCATAGTCATGATAGAATTGGGGTCCTGAACTCTCTAACAGTAGGTGTGTCATTCTGTCTTTATTGTCAGCTTAGATGGCTGTTTTACCAGTGATGCTAGAATTCTAACCGGGATTCGAACTCTTGATTCTATTTTATTTAACTACTGTGTATTTCGGTGTGGGAAAATTTCCCATTACGATTTGCTCATAAGTCCTGCTTTAAGTGTATGTTATAAAATTTACTCATTATAATCATTGCCTATTATACTTAAACTATACTGGAAGGTCTATTCGGGTATAAATATATGTATTTAATTAACAAAAACAGTCTAATATCGTTTATTCTTTATTTGTTTTTGTTTTTATTTCATTCATTTCATTTAACTAGTTGGTATTTCTAGAAAATAGTCAGCTTTTGTGTGATGATAAGCAAATAGGAAAACAACATTTAAAATAATATTCGTCAATTGGCGATATTTTTTAAATATATTTTGTTTGCACGATATGCCATATTATCAAATAAATAGCATCACGCCGAATTTACTTTAATTTAAATTTTTGTATGTGTCAATATTACAAAACTTTCGAGGTTTAGTAAAACAGACTAAAATTAAATTAGTCACAGTTTATTTTATTTTGTAATATTGATTCAGATTTATTATTTTTGCCCATTTTTATTTCTTCAATTAACATACTTTTTGCGCTACCTTCTAGCGGCGCCTAGTTATTGTAAATTATTCTTTAATTATTTAATCAATTTTAAATGTAATTTGTTTTTCATATTTTTACTGTAAGAATAGTAGTCAAAAACGATATTTTATTGATTTTAGATTTAATTTTTTTTTAAAATTAATCAAGTTTGAAGAATATTGGTATTTTCTCCATTGCAAAGGTTCAAACAAAGAAATTATTATTAAATAATAATTTTTTCAGAACATGAAGATTCGCCTAAAAGTAACTGTTTTTTTTCAAAATTAATAGGAATCCTAAAATCCGTCCTTTTGTAAATATGTAAAGTGAGATGCTCTGTAAAATTGTTTGAGACGGCCTATCCTAATCTAATAATAATTTATTTTGCATTAGAATATTTGTTCGTGGTTAGAACAATCCATTAAACACTAGACGTTTTAAAAATCTGATGATCGTAGTTTATTCTCTAAAAACAATTTTTTTGTTCCTCTCATTCAAAATTATAGTGTGGTTAAAATGTCGATACTGATTTCAAAGAAAACATTGGTTTGAAAAGTAATTATAAGGGTTATTTAAAAAAACATAATTCAAAAAATCACGGTCGTAAAGTAGGAGGTGCATGGGTGATTCAAGTGCAACATTTCGATTTTAAGGGTAATTATCCTAATTCATTTTTTATTTGACATTTTTTCTTTGTTTTTTTACTAAACATCAAAAATTTAGAATGTTGTGCATAACGGTTCCGAATATATTTAGCTTTGCTATTATTTTTTCAAATCTTCATCGCTTTAAAAAATTATGCCAAATCGCAACCGATTTTAAATTGTAAATATGCATTGAAAAGGTATTTTCGAAAAAAAAATTCAAAAAAACAAGGATGTTAAAAAAAGTCTTAGGTCTAAAAATAAGGAGAATTGTCTAAAAGTCATTGTGGACAATTTATCAAAAATTTGTAATGGTATGATTATTGATCATAGCTCTATCATTTGATTTGTGAAATTTCGGCGAGAAACACTTTAAGTATACATAAATTAACTATCTCAAGAGAATCCCTAAATTTACATAAACATGCCAGGGTGAATTATCAAATGGTCTTTCATTAACTTCATGTTTATCTCTTATCTTTTATATTAATAATAGTTCAACTCATTTTTACCTCAAATTAAAGTATTCTGTGCCATACTTTTTTTGTTTTATTAATCTCTCACATGGTTTTTGTTAGACTAGTATAATATGAGTAATATGACTTATATACATATAAATACAATTAAAAAAAAAGCTTGCAATTAAGTGTTGAAAGATAAAGTTGACAAATTTATACGTAAGTATACCTACAAATCTTATCTTATTTATTATACAATTTACAATCACATATGACATTTTGCAGACTTTATTTGGTAATAATTGGGCAAATTGTGAAAGATAGGATTTAAAATCAATATTTTGACAAAACAACTTGATGATAGCAAAAAAAAAACCGATACTTCTGGATGACCTACGTATTTGAACGTGAAGTCAGTGATTTTCAAGAATTCTCTAATTCATCTTTCTTTAACTAATTTACAAATTTGTTGTTGTAGAAAATATGATAATGATATCTTAAAATTTTTAATTTCAATTTGTTTAATCTTAAAAGCGGCTATATTAGATTAAGTTATTTTTATCTTAAGAATGTGTTTAAAGAGTTTTAATTTTAATTTTTTTTAATTCAATTTTCAAGGACATTTAAAAGGCAATATGTATGGTAAGATATTTTCGACATGACATGGCTCGAGGTCAATTTAATCTTTTAAAGAAAGGTTTTATGCTAAGATTATACGATTCGGAAAATTCCAAATTTTTGGTTTCAAATAGTAGCAAACGATTTAATATATAAGTGTCAAATTGCATCAACAATTATTCGGAATTTTTTGGAGACGTCTAGTCCAAACGAAAAATTTGGATAGTTCTCTTCTCTATAATTGGATGCACGATAATTTGTAAAGAAGTGTTTTGAATCATTTGGTATTCTTTCGACTGTTTGTCACTGTTTGTTGTGCATACAAAATTTATCAATTTAATTTTTTTGTTTGTGCCAACAAAACAACCTGCTGCCTTTCATTTGGTGTTATATATTTTTATTTGGACAAAAACGCATATGATATTATTATACGGTTCCAAATAGATGGATATTTCATTTGCTTCAAGAAGCACGTTTTTCCATGTTTTTGGGACGATACAAATACGTATTTGGCACGTGCATTTGGCAAATTTTTGGTATTCCAAAGTTTGGAATTTTCCGAATCGTGTGATCTTACCTTTACTTTATATAAACAGAATCTATGTTGGCCTTCCAATCAGCATGCAGTTATCATCATTAAAGAAGAAGTGCACAATGATTTTTTAGCAATTATTATAAATAACTATCTATGTTTATTTGAATTCTATTGATTAGCAAGTAATATTTGTAACTTTTAGAAGAAAAGTATCCACGTTTTATATTTAAAACCATTTTTTTTTTATCGAACAATAGATTATATTTGCAAAATAATAAACAGTTCAACAATGTTTTTAAGTATTTATTTATTTTTTTATTAAATTATCACCAGTCGTTCAACTTTTAAGCAATAAAGTAAATAATTTAGATAATAATTAATGGGATGTTATAGACTCGTGCAAAAACCATAAAATTATAATTGTAATTTTTTTACGTATATACATATGTATTTGATCACTTGTTTATGTATATCTGTCAGCATTTTATATGTATATTAAGCCAATAAGACAATGGTATAAATTAAGACTAAATAAATAACAATTTTCTTAAACAAATACAACGATAAGTGATTAATAAGCAAAATAAGTTAAAAAAAAAGTATATGCAGTAGAGATAATGACGCAATTTAAATGATAGAAAGTAGTAATAATTTGTTATTGGTGATAAAGGTAAATTTAGGGTCTCAGAGCCAGATAATTCACATTGAACAAATACTTTAATTTGGTAAATATTACAGCGAAAATATTGAAGAATTTTTAAAATTTTGTGTTAATAATCCTTTTATCGAATCTATAGGTTAATTATCAACTCAAATTCTTACAGTTACCTTTGTTGTAGAAAGAAAAATCTTCTCGTAATTTGCTCAATATGTAAATTTCATCTAATGATTGTTTCATTATTGGCTGAAATCGGGGTGGATTCCAATGTTGCAAATAACGAACTTTCCCCGGTCTGCAGGCGCTAAAATGATTTACAAAAACGATAATCGAAATTTCATGTGAAAAAAGTTTGAATTAGTATTGATCTAATTCATTCTATCTTTCTGAGGTCACGTCGATTAGAAAATATTTTCAAACGAAAATTGTTTTGTTTGTTTGTCGTAGAAAATATAGAATATTATTTGTAAATAGATTGATTTTTAGAATTACATTGATACATACATGAGAATGGAATACTGAAATTGAACCTCAATAAGTTTTTCTTTACAATTTTTTATTGTATATTATATACTGTGGCTAAGCCACATATTTTTTTTATTCAAGATGTTAGAAAACATGCCCGATCATTTGATACTTGAACATTAGGCTTTTAATTTAATCATCAGTCTCAGAAATCATCTGAATGAATTAAAAAATATTTTTCATAAAGAAAACTATATTTTAAAATTTTGTTCTTTATTTTCTTTACAGATGATGCAATGGAAGATTGTGGTTTTCTTAAGTATACCGATGAAAATCTAAAAGCATCATTTCTACAAATGTTGAGTACAATGCGAAAAAACAGACTGTTTTGTGATGTAGTCTTGAATGTAAGTGTTTTTATGTAATAAGTTGCATCTACATATATATATATACCTACATATATAAATTTCAAGTAAACCAAAAAGAGATGTATGTAATACAGGAGAAGGATACTAATTAATATGTATGAAAAACACAAAATTCAGATGTTGATAACCGAGCATATGAATAATATTTTTATTGATCAACTTTGGAGGTACAAGTTTCTTTTTTTTTATGATCCCTTTATTTTTGACTTTAGTCTAAGTCTATTTAGTTACCGAACGTTTCTATACCATATTAAATCGATTGAAATTAATTTATTTCTTTCAAATAATTAATTTATTTTTTAAAAAATATGAATATAACAAGTACTACCTTGTATAGTAGTAGTTTCAAGAAAATTAAGAATTTAATTTGTTAGTACTGTAGTTATAAAAACTTCTGTCTAAAAATGGATAAAGATTTGTTCATATTATTTTCGATTGATTTACTTCTTGCTTAATCGATTTGAAGCACAGAGTTCCCTTTAGAGAAAAAATTAACCATACAATCTCTACTGTGAAGACTAACTACCTTTGTTTTAAAAAATTTTGAAATTTTTATTCAGGAGAATGAGAATTTTTTCCGATGTTATTTATGTAGAACAACCCACCTTTAATTTTATTAAATTTTCGTTTTATATTTCATTAATTTTGAAAAAATAATCTATTAATGTAATTTTTAAGATGTCTTTAAAGAAGATCGTTCTGCAGTTTGTTCAGTTCTCCAACTTCACTGAGTTTTTTAAGTTCAGAGATATTTTACGTCGTATTTTTCGTCAATTTTCATGAGGGAGATATACTTTTCTTAATCCTCAAGGATTATTAAACCCATCGTTACTCCCCTTTTAAGAACCTCTGTCACCTTAACTTATAAGATAACATTTTTTGTGCTAAATTAATGTTTCTATCATTCTTAATTTGGGTTCAATTGGTCTTATTGCACTTAAAAAAAATAGTTTGGTGTAATTTACACATATCGAACTGGTTTTCTTTTTTCGAATTATTTGAGAAATTTTCCGAACTTGACCCAGAAAAGAGATTATAACTAAATTTATTTTTTTTTTAAATTATTTAATAGATTTTTATCGACAATTTATTAGCTACTTAATTTTTGTATTACATTATTCTTGTCACATATAGCTTCAATGTCTTGTAATAGAAAAAAGATAGTAATATCTCTATTGTTTTTTCTATTTTTTTCTCAATTTGTGTGGTGGAATATTTCACACAATTTAGGTTCTTTTACTTGCTGTAGGTCGACAACACGGACATCCATGCCCACAAAAACGTTTTGGCTTGTGTTTCACCACATCTGATGGAGCTATTTTCCGTTGAACAGGTAAATAATTTATTTTAAATGTAAATAAATGCAATTTAAATAAATTAAATCATATGGATAATGATGTATACGTAAAAATGTGAGTGTGCCCCCCAATAACGAAATTTCTTATATTCAAATATGTAGTTACATCAATATATAACAGAATAATATCAAATTTTAAATTTTTTAATTTATTAGTCAAATCAGCATAGACACAGTGATGGAATTCCAAGTTATCGTCTTAATAGTGGTATTACTAAAGATGCTCTACAGGTATGTGTTGAATATGCATATACAGCAACATTGGAAGTGCCTGATGCACTTGTTCAAGAAGTGTATTTGGCAGCATGGCAATTGCGCATTGACAGTATTTTAAAGGAATGTGCTAGGCATCTTATTGAAGAGCTCTGTGCAGATTCATGCATTGAAACACGTTCGTTACCTGGCATTAATAAAAATAAGGCTTTTGTATTGGCAGTTGATGAATTTATTTCGAAAGAAGTATGGCATTTGGTTTTTATGAGCACAAATCAATCTTAAATTTAATCATTATTTGCTTTTAGTTTACTGCTGTATCACAAACGGCTGGTTTTCTTCAATTGCAATGTGCAACTATCGATGTTTTATATCAAACAAAACAGGAAATGTCTGTTGTTACAAACATTCCATTATGTCGTCTTGTTCTAGACTGGATCAAGAGGCAATTAACTGACGAAACTCTATCAATGATGCATTTATTGGAACGAACGCATTTACTTTATTTGGCATTGGATAATTCCCTCCAAGATTGTTCTGATTTACCAGCCGGTCATGAATCCGACTCAGATTTGGTTCAAGATTATAAAAAGAAATTATTAAAATGTCCAAATAATAAAGGACGCCGTAAAGGTTTGGGAGCGCCAGTCCGACCAAGGGTATTAATTTATTCACGTGATATTGGTGAACGAGAAACGGCAAATGAACCGGATTGGAATATTATTGGATCGGCAAATGTTGGTGAAAATACATTCGTTGCATTAGCCACACTAAATGGTCAACTAACACGAATTTCCATACAATTACGATTGAATTTACCAACAACTCCATCACCAGTTCATGTACCCGAAACAATGAGTCTATGTACTCAGTCGGTTGAAAGTGACGTTGAACAACAGCCAGATATGTTTTGTGAGGTTACACCAATGTCGGGACCAAAATGTGGACTTGGTGTGTCAGAATGGGATGGAAAACTATTGGTATGTGGTGGTTATGATCGTGGAGATTGTTTGAAGTATGTTGAATCGTATGATCCTGAAAGAAATATATGGACTCAGGAACCAAGTATGATTGAAGCCAGAGGAAGAGTACAAATAACTGTTTTAAATGATGATGTTTATGCAGTTGGAGGAAGTAATGGTAAGTATTATATAGTTTTTTTTAAATATATTATTATTGACTTGTTAAAAATCAATGGAAAAAATATAATAAAATTTAAATATAATTCAATAAACCAACTAGGTAATTAGTACCTACTACTATATATGTTACAGACTATTCTAACAATAAGAAAACGGTAAGCAAAAGCTGTTGCGGTAATCTATAACCTAGATGTTACCTGTTTAAAAATATTTTTTCCTTTTTCAGCACAAATGTTACATAACAATTATTGTAGGTTATGAATATAAAGTGATTTTTGTAATTAGGCTGATTAAATAAAAAAAAACCACCACTGAACTATTTTTAACAAATCAGTTTTTTTTTAAATTTCCTAAATAAATTCTATTTTTCAGGTACAACCGAACTGGATACTGTAGAATGTCTACCAAAAAATGCCAAAAAGTGGCAAAAACGTTGCAAACTTCCAATGGCTCGCAGTAATGCTGGCGTTTGTGCATTAAATGATTTAATTTATTGTATTGGCGGTTGGAATGGACAAATCGGTATCAAACAATGTGACGTTTATCATCCAGAAGAAAATAAATGGTCATCAATATCATCCCTGTTAACTGGACGTTATCAGTCTGGTGTGACGGCATTCAAAAATTCACTATGGGTTGCTGGTGGCAGTGATGCATGGAATTGTTTGGGTTCAGTTGAAACATATGATCCAGAAACGGATCAATGGTCATTTGCACCGTCGCTGCTAACACCCCGTCGTGGTTGTGGTTTGGCCGAATTTAATGGTAAACTGTATGCGATCGGTGGTAGCGACGGTACACATTCGTTAAGTTCAACCGAAGTGTACGATGAAGAAAGTAAAATCTGGGTTGTCGGACCAAATTTAACAACACCCCGAGCAAATGTTTCATGTGTGACGGTTGCTGGTAAATTGTATGCAATCGGCGGTTTTGCTGGAAAATGTTTTTTGAATACAATTGAATATTTGGATCTCAATACAAATGAATGGACAACTTTTGTACCACAATCATTACAAGTTGCTCAACTAGTAAACGACATGAAACAGTTGCATATGAATGATATCGATAATGCAGTCTTTATGCCATCTACAAATGGTGATATACAGCATCAAAATGGACATAATGGCGTTAAAAATGGTGATCACGATTGTATTGTTAATGGAAAGCATAGTAATGGGAGTGATACAATAATTTCCGATGAGAAAATTCAAGAAAAACTTGCGACCATTATGGAGCAAAAAGAAATTTCAAACGGTCATTCAGGTAGTTTATAATTTACATATATATGAATGGTTCTATTTGATATAAATCCATTATTAGAGTTAACATAAAATACTATTTATATGTATTTTGTCTTGAAGGTCTGTCTTTAATGCAATATTTATTGTCTTGTTATACACAGTCTATAAAAAAAAAGAGCAAAAATTTTATACAAAAAACTATTAAATTTTATTAAAATTGAATTATTGAGAAAGGTGTCTTCTGCTATTGAGTTTAAAAAAAAATAAATAAAAATAGTAATTCCTCAGCTGCCATTTTTGCCATAAAGAAGCGCAGTTTTTACTAAGATCTCGTATAATAGACAGAATGCTTCAAACAACATACAGTATTTAAACGAAAACCATTTTTGAATATACAATTTATATTTATATATATACATATATATATTTATAAGAAGTTTTGTAATATGTGATGTTTTAAAGCCTAAATTATTTTAAAAATGTGTTATATCTAAAAAACAAAAAAATGTCTTGAAAGAATTTCGAGATGGTGTTTATGTACGTTTGAAAATGGAATTGTTGAAAGTTATTTGTTCCAATGATCATTTTGCATAATTATATTTGGTAAAATTCTTAAATATTTTTGCTTAAATGCAAAGAAGAAATTGTAAAAAATAATTCAATAATTTTCATTGAGAATTCTGAAAAATACTTTTATGCCAAATGATAATTAGAACAGTATTGAACATTACAATGCGATCAGTTTCGTTTTCGTTGATTACCATTTTAAACTATGATTGTCATTTTGCTATATAGAAATTTGTTCAGAATAAAAGGCTTCAAAGACTCAGTTTTTCTGAAAAGAAAATTTTTACAAATCAAGATCAGATTTTTTTTATTGGCATTAAAATTAACTTTTTCCAAAAAAAAAACATAATTATAAAAATTAATTTTTAAAACCGTATTTTCAATAATAAACTTTGGACATTTTGCCAAAAAAACGTCAAATCGATTATTCCTTGATTTTATTGTATTTTTTGTCCATCAAAATAGTTTTTTTTTAAATGATTATAATCAATAATTCTCACGAGACGCCATTGATTACAACAAATATTTTTCAGGCTTGCATAACTACAACCATCGGGTTTATTTGATTTTGTCTTAATTTGTTCAACATTCCGATTAAAAAAATGTATTTTAAATTTAGGCTTTGGTCTCAAGTCGCGGCTGATTGCATTCTTTTTTTTGTGTCAATCAGTAAGTTGTATTTTTAAATCAGGAAATTTATAAAATTAAGAAAAAATAAGTATTAGTGAGTAAATGTGAAAGTGTTGCTTACATATTTTTTTCTTCTATATATTCTGGGGTAGATTTTTAACATAAATTTTTATTTGTTCGGGAATTGGGATTAAAAAAATAAATGTTATTTTATATTTTTTCCGTAATTGTATATGTAAGAATATATTTAGATTGGAAGCTGGATTTAAAAACGTTTTTGTATTATTTGAAATTTCCACATAGTGTTTTTTTTTTAATATGTTCGAAAAGTTAAACAATTATTCTACAGTTTAGTAAGTTTAATTTATTTTAAAATAAAAAATTATCTTATGTGATGGTTCGAATTCAAATTACGGTTCCAAGGTCTTCAAGATTCTTTGAAACATGGTATTACGTACATCATTCAAAGGAAATACTATCTTCCATTTCATACTATATGTTGCAAAAATTTTTTCCACCGATCTTGGTATGTTGTAAAGATCAATATGCTACGAAACCTTTTACTTGGTTTCATTTTAACACTATAATAAGTCAAACATATTTTCATCGGTGTAATTAGTGACGTTTGGGAAAAGAATTTTTCCTATCATTAGTTCGCTAACTCTTCTAACATTTGTCTGGTATGTATTCTTTTTTCACATTTTAAAAGAATCTAAGAAGAAACTTGTTTCTTTTTGTTTTCCTGGCTTCCTTTCTGTTGTAATTTTTTTTTACAAAGAATTCATTGTGCACCTAAAATCATACTTACACTTACGAATTTATGAAAGTTAAAAATTATAAACAATTTAATGCCACAAGTTTAGTGGCTGTTATTTTTGAAAAAGTTAAAGACATTTTTTTTTTTAGTATAAAAATAATTATAACATTTTAATGGGGTTTAATCTCAATTTAAAATTAAATATAAGAAGCAATATGTTTGTCGTAAATCAAGTAAATTCTACTTAAAAAAAATTATAATAAAATCAAAAAAGAAAAAAAAAAAAAAACAAAGTAACAATTGAAATTATTTCTGTATATTTTTTACCGTTAACTCCAGAAAAATATTTTTCTTCAAATTGTAATTATAAGCTAATCAGCTTCTTATTTGTATGCGACATTATAGAATTGTAAATGGTCATAAATAAAAACTTCATTTTTTAATTTGTTTAGTCTTATTGGGCCAATTTGAGTTTTTTTTTTCTCCTGAAAAGACCCTACTTATATTTCCCCGCAAAACAAGATCTCAATTCTTAAATTCTTTTTTCTATAATTTAATTGACACCAAATTTACTAAATTAAAATGGTCTACTGTTGGTTGAATCATGGCATGGAATGCATATCGTATCGATTAAATATTAAAATAATAAATTGAATATTAAACACATTTATTCACATTTAGAAACATAATTTCTGTATTACATTAATATTAAGTCGTATAATTCAGTAAACTCTTTACCTATGATATAGTACATAGTATACTGTACAATTAAAAAAAAACTTATACTTTTTAAAACTCGTAACAAATCCACAATATTCTTTAAAATACATATTGACTATTGCAAACAGCCTAATTGTCAAATTACACAGATAACGTAAAAAATAAGTTTAAATTAAATTGAAAGTTAATCTTAACTAAAAAAATAAAAAATGGTAATAAATATTTAATGTAGGTACATTGTGCCCTTTTTCTAATTTTGTTTCCACACACAAATATCAGACACATTATATCAACGTAACGTCTTGTTTTTAATTTGTGGACTTTTTTTTCGAAGTTTAATAACATCAACAATACCCTCATTTTGATAGTCCGATGTGTTTATCAGAGCCAACAAATTATTACGTACATCAACATTAGATTGATCGATGGAATTATTTAAACTACTCGCACTTTCACCATTGTGAAGTTGTAAATTATGTGTTTCGAGTGCTTGCAGTGAATCAAAGCTCTCTTTGCACAATGGACATGTTGCGACAAAATTTGGTACTTTTTCCGTTAGTTTTGGAATTGATGATGCTGATTGTGGCCGATGGATAGCAAGTTTTTCGGGTGAACGAAATATATTTTCTTCAATGGTAGAGAATATTTTTTTCGATACAACTTTATCTGTTGGTTTTGCCATATTGTTGGTATTTATGGATTTTGGTTCAACCAGAACTTGATAGCATAGCGCTAATGATTTGACAATGTTTTTTAGTGAAAAAATCATTCGTCGAACAAATTCTTGTCCAGATATGGCTTTGTGCTGTTTTATCAATAACAGATGATGGCAGTCATTTATGAAACTAATTAATTTTGTTTGTATACATTCCTTTAAGTGTCCTTCATAGGAATCGTTTAACATAAATAGACGTTTACACGATTGGCATTTACGTTCACTATAGTCATCGGGAATTTTTACGGTAATACTATCAAAATTCGATATATCATCTTCTTCGAATGTTTTTTCGGAGTAATTAAAAAAATTATGTACGGCAGTCTTGATATTATCAGTTTTAGCTAAACGACTCATAGCATATTGTGGTGAGTCGATTTCACTGTTTTGTGGTTCATCATCATCATCGTCTGATTCATCTACATTGTAATCACCAAAAAATAAATCCAATTCTTCTTTAAGATTTTTGTATACTTCTTCGGGAGTAGTAGTGCAAATTTTGTCAGCACTTGCTTCCGGTATATCACATACAATATCAATTGGTTTGCTCAATAGTTGCTTTGTTAGCTTTAAATTGCTAAGATTTGTAAGGACTTGTTGACGAAAAGTTGAAGCATGCTTTAAGTACGATATGCATATGGTGCAAATTTTTTGTGGCAGTCCATCGTCTCTTGGTATCTAAAAAATAGTAAAAATGTTATTTTTCCAATGAGAAAAATGTCTGGTGGAGTCAAATAAAGGTTTTTTGGAATGTAGGTTTTGCATCTTATATACATGGAGATCAAGTAGGTATATGTATATTAATTTTATACTTAAGTAATGCTGATGAACCCGGTTGAGTAACTTTTACCACCCAATTATTGTTCTACTGATTCTCCTACACTATCCCCTTTCCGCCTTGAAAGGAGTATCTAAACCGTAGTTTAGTCCAAGTATTTTAAAAAATTGTATGAAAGAAAATCTCTATAGTATTACTTATATAACCTTAAAGTGGTAATATCTCATAGCTCTAACGAACTGACCATGGAAATGATAAATAGCCCAAAAAATACTTCCTTTACTCTTTACTGTAAAAAATGTAGTATTTGTATTCACTTACCTTTATATTTGTTATTTCTTCTAAAAGTACAGCAATTGTTTTGGTCCACCGGTTAAACTCTGCAGGACGTGAATGCAAAAAAAATGGAATACGACTATGGATATCGTGCGATCCTGGTCCGGAACATAGGCGGCATAAATTTTTGAAATTTTTCTTTTCCATAACACGAAACAATGTTAAATAAATTTAAATAAACACAAAATACAAAAACTGTTTTGGTAATGACACTTCAACTTCAAAAAACATTTATTGCAAACTAGAAACTAAAAAGAATTGTATATTTCACACCAGTTGACTTTATACTTTTATACCATATAGAAGATATAGATACCCCAAAACATCCCCAAAGCCTAAACCTAAGGCCTAAACATATGTTTATTTGTACTAAAGGTAGAAGTACAATATTGGATGCTCTGTTAATAACACTGAATTTTAGTTATAAAGTTTGCCGGTTCGAAAAATTTAAATATTTTTATAAATAATTTGAAATTTTCGGAGTGTATTTAATTTATGAAGTTTTAATATTTGTTTATTATTATTTATTTGGCAGAATTGATATACATATTTTGTTACAAATAAAGGTAGGGTGAAATTAACTTCAAATTGATTTGACTGATATTCGAAAAAGAACGAAAGAGAAATCTTCTTTAATTAATATAGGTAGTAAATAATCAAATGATATTTTTGTAATTAGAAGTGCTTTTCTGTTTTCATTCAAATTGCCGCCTTTTTCGAACTAAAAAATTGGTACACTGTGTCTTTACTGCTATTATATATTCACTGTACTATTACTAGAGTTAATTCAATTTATATTAAAAGTATAACAAATAATTCAACCAACTACATCCATATGAAAGATGTGTTGAACTTTTTCAAAATTTGCGAATATCACAAATACAAATTTTGGCAATGTATATAAGTGCAAATGGAAAAAAGCGGCGAATTTCAAATTGAAATGTCATAATGAAAAATGGCGGCGGTTTTCGCCCAAAATAAAAGTGTTGCCAACTAACGACTACGAAAAGAAAATTTAATACGTCACATCGCGTTTGGAAAAGTTTTTTTCTCAGAGAAAGTTGTCAAAAAGTCAAATGCGAAAAGTTACTTTATTTATAGTTTTTTTTTATAGATCAATCAATTATAAATTATTTAAAAACGTGAACAAAACGTTTAATATTTTTGGTATTGGCAATGTAGTTCCTTAGCGCAAAAGTTAAATTTTATCCAAAAATTACGTGATTATCAGAGTCAGTGTTGTGTGTGCAAAAACAGTGGTGTCAGCGAGGTTGATATTTACACCAAAAATCAAAAGATTGTTCGACAAAATAAATAGGTAATTTTTATTAGTGGAATATCTCATTTAATGAAATAGCAATTGTTGGTTTCATTTTTTGATCTTAGTTTTTTTCATTTTTAACAAATGTTGGGAGTGGTTCGTTCAGCGTTTCATTTAACCCAATTTTGGAGGCGTGAAAAAATTATTTTTTTTTGCACAACTCGCTCATCGCATAATTGTAATGAATTATCTTTAATGCACAATTGATTGTTTTTTCAGAAAAATATTGAAGATTATAAAACAGAAAATAATTAGTTCTTGTGGTATGACTTCCGTTTTGATTTATTATAATCAATTTCCATTCTACTTTTAACTATGGATAACTTTTTATGCGTTAAATTAATTCTTGCTAATTTTCTGTAGTAATCTATAGTTAAGAATACAAGTGGTCCTATCTAAAAACTTATGGAATTGTAAAAGACTAAATTTCTCCGGCTTTGTTTCCATATGCCCGTGCTTTCCTTTAAGTCTAATCGTCTTCCTTATGTGGTTCAAGTTCAATATTTAATCAAGGCCAAATCAAACAACCGATAAGTACCGCGGCCTTCAATAGATCTACTATCCTCAACTCGTGCCATTGAAGTATGTTTTAAAGCTCGAAGCGTTTGGTTCTTTGGATGGACATATACATATAGTCTCTGGCCAGTAAATTGCACGAACTCTTCATATATGCATATATAAAGAGTGCGTCCAATTCAC
Source organism: Platyura marginata (assembly GCA_026745375.1). NCBI lineage: Eukaryota > Metazoa > Arthropoda > Insecta > Diptera > Keroplatidae > Platyura > Platyura marginata. The sequence goes on from JANSTT010019899.1 coordinate 24,557, forward strand.
TGACCAGGGACTGTACATGTTAGTTTAAATACTTGCACCAAGCTAAAATACTCCTTCTCTAGAAAGAAACAACCTAGAAATCGTCAGATCATCTGCATAAATTACTTTATCTTTAATTTGCAAAATTTTTAATTCAACAGTCCACAGTGCGCCATCAAGCACCTCTGTAGCAAAATGAAGGTTCAAAAATTCTTAAATCGTTCAAAAATTCTTGAATCGTTTTAGGCTGAACTATACACTTGCCAAGAAGATTTGTACCATTAAATTATTCGTCTTTAGATGGCAAAACTCAGAATAGAAAACAAATAATTAAGCGGTCGCTATAAATTTGAATTTTACTAAGGCAAAAAATCTTCAGATTGTTTAGTTAGGTAATTAATTAAAGACAACCAGAAGCTACACGAAATAAAAGTATCAACCTCATGCCAATAACATACATTTACATTAATAAATGACAATGCCTTGCCTTTTCATAATATGCACATGTATAATACAGAAAACATAGACTAACCATTCTGTCAAGATTTGAAAAAATTAAAATTGAAATTTGGAAATGATGATGACAAGAATGCTTTATTGTACTTAGTTATTAATTTTATAACTACATATCTGCCTGTATATTGCCTAATTTCTCTTTCCTTAAAGATGACTGTTTGCTAACTCAATCATAGTCGTAATTGTGTCTAATTACTCTCATAGTTGTAATATCTAGCTCTATGCATTATTTTCCATATTACATTAAATGTATAGAAAATCCTAAATCAATAAATACTAATCTTGAATGGCTTATCGAATTTAAAAACTGTATTAGAATTACACAATAAGAACACTATACCAAATGCAAACTTTTAGAATATTGTTTAAACTTGTATCTGCATTGTACAGTGTGCCCGTACAAAAACTGCAGCCAATCCAGCTAGAGAAGAACAACAAAAAAATATACTTACATTTCTGCTACAAGAATTATAATTGCATAAACGAACCCCAAGTTAAGAATTATTGGAGTATTTATTATGATATTCTTCGAAATGATTATTAATTATTAAGCACTGCAATATTCTTAGCAGTGAGTATGGAATAATTTAATTTCACTAAAGTTAATTTCAGGTTCATGATATTTATATTCTACCAATTCTACTTAGTTGTGTTTATGGTATTGTTTCTCTGTTATGTAAATGCAGATATTAAAATATCGATACAAGAAAAATATTTCTTTTGAAATCCATCAGTATTATCGGGTCCAGCATTTTTTTCTTTAAATGTGACTGTATGGACCGAAACCTTTTTTTTCTGGTTTTTTGTTCAAATTGAATACTATCTCCTAACCTAACTATACTTAAGTATTCCCACATAATAGCATACACAAAAGTGTAAATGACGAAATAATATGATGTAAGCAAATTTGCATACCAAATTAACGACTTAATTAAGTATAATGCGTTGTTATTTTGCAAATTTTTAATGAAAGTAGCTAAATTTATAATAGATAATGTTGTATGGTAGTATGGTCTATGCTCTATTCTATGGTCTATGCATAAACACTTAAATAAAATAATTTGTTTACCGTTTACAATAATTATTTGTTTTCAATTTTATTTTTACATTCATTTATATGGAACTTTATTCAACTCAACCGCCTACTTTAAAACTTGTGTTTAAATTGAAAAGAAAAAAATTCTCTAAATGTCAAAGAAAGCTAGCAGACCTCGTCGTACTAAATTAATTGTAATGAATTGTGATGCAAAAGAGTGGACTCCAGCAATTGTAATGGATATCAAATTGTACACTCGTGAACAATTGATTAATTTGCGATATGTACCAGCTTCACAAATTGTTCCTAAACATAAACATGAATTAAGCCATTTAATGCAGATAAATTTATTGCCAATGTTTGCACGAAAAATACCCACACAATCAGTACATTCAAAGAGAAGACCCTCCAGTGGAACGTTAGCGGTATCACAACAACCAGAAATTAAAGGTTTGTTTGATTGTTTGAGATTTTACATAAATAATTCCTGTAAATATCTAAAGAATGGAGAGAGAATAACTGAAGTCATTTTTAAAGTACGGATAATTTCATTTACTAGTAGTTCAGTAGTTATAACAATCAAATAGGTATCGTTTTATCTTTATAAAACCTATTCAATAAAAATATTCCAGATATGAGCTCAATAAAAATCTCTTATTTTTGTTTTGCCCAGTAGCAATTCATTAAGGCTCTTTGTTCCTTTCATAATAATTTTTTTCCAGTTGCCCTAGGACAGGGTTACCCAAACTATTTTGGTCGCGGAACCTTCAGAAAATTTTCCAAAAATTGTGGAACCCTTAATTATTTTTTTAAACAATAGCTTTCTCAAATTTAATTACATGAAACATATAGTTTTCTGGTACTTGGTACAAACTTTATTCAACAAAACAAATCTTAAAAAAAGGCTACTAAGTAATGCTAAATAACCCCCTACTAGTTTGTATTGTATTTTTTTGTTGCAAAACTTTCATAAAGCAAATACGAAAAAACCCGAAAAAAATTTTGAACATTTCTACACCAATCCTTCCCTTTTTTATTTGAGATACACTTATACAGTATGGAGGCAAAAACGATGAAATGAGATGGAAATATATGCAAAATGGGTAAGCAATTATTAGTCGGATTTTAGTTTATGGAGTGTCGGGGGAAGTCAAATCTTGAGACACTGAGAGATCATATTAAATATAATTCTTATTTTTTTATGAATAATATAAAATTTTGTCGCCAAGTCTGTTATGTTACGCGGAACCTCTGAATTTTTTGGTGGAACCCCATGGTTCCGTGAAACACACTCTGTAAATTACTGCCCTAGGAAGATCAATTTTTTAACTTTCTATTAATCACATATTTTGTATTGTCGGTTTTTTAGTCAAGTTCCATTACTACTACTGTTTAACTCACAAATCCATGACCATCAGATTTGTGCATATTTTTGACATCGTATTCATAAATTAATTACGTTTACAGAAACCAAATCAATCGTACATATAAGTTTATCGCTAGACAAAGCTGTCAAATTGAACGAGACCGAGAATGCATGGAAACCGAAAATACTCGAAATATCTAAACAAAATTCCACCAGTTTGCAAGAAGAATTGTATAAGTCTGTACGTGGCATTCTTAACAAATTGACATCCGACAACATTCATACATTGCTCGATCAAATCAAAAATCAAAATATTGATTCAAGAGATAAATTAAACGGAGTCATATTACTTGTATTTGAGAAAGCAATCGATGAACCGAATTTTTCCGAATCATACGCAAAACTCTGCAAAGAATTGACAATGAACTATTTTCCAATTGACTCGGAAAGTATACCCCTTTTCAAGACAACGCTTATTGACAAATGCCAACGAGAATTTGAGAAAAATGTCGCGGACATTACTGCTATTGACATTAAATTAGAACCAATCAAAATACAAATCAATAATTGTGTAGATGATAGTAAAAAAATTGAGCTTGAAGCAAGTTTAGTAGATGAAGAACAGAAACTTAGACGTAGATCGGTTAGTACAGTTCGTTTTATTGGCGAACTGTATCGAATGGACATGCTAACATCGAAAATAATGAATTGGTGTATTAAGACATTGTTGGATAGTCGTTCGGAAGAAAAATTGGAGTGTCTGTGTAAATTGTTAGGGACTGTTGGTGAAAAAATTGAAACTAGAACGGGAAATTTTAAAATGGATAAAAAACGAGTGGATCTTACAATATATTTTTCTCAAATACAAAAAATTGTAGATAAGAAAGATTTAAATTTAAAGCTTAGTAATCGCGTCAAGTAACTATTACCAATGATTTTATTATTTTATCAATTTTGTCCAAATTTATATTTGTTTCAGATTTATGTTGCAAGATGTTATTGATTTACGAAACAATAATTGGGTTTCAAGAAGAAAATGAAGTTTTTTATAGTTTTTATAAATAAAAAGATCTTTTGTTGTGTTTAATATTATTGTGTTTTTATTAACTACTTACTTTTACTTGTGATATTTTAATACTAAATAACTATTCTAGATCACTTTTTCTACTTTTTATGTAAGCACTTAAGCAGTTCGTTACATCTGCAAGATTCCCTATACCTACTTAGTATATTATTAAGAATTAAACCTGCATCCCTTGACGTAGCACATTGTACAGTTCGAATATATGTATGGAAAAAGATTGTTGCTATTTTGTATGACCACGTGAATATAAAGCGACAAAGTTTCATTGAATATACAATAATAGATATCTACATTCTACATAAATGTAAGTCTCAACTAGCAATAGTAGTATGAGTATAACATATAAACATTAATATAAGACTATGTTTATGAAAAGAGATTAACAGGCAACTGTTGGGCTATAGTGTAGCGTTCTGTGTTTGAGCAAACATCGAAATCTGAACTTGGTTGCTCCAAAAGTTCTTTCCGCTGTACAAAATTATGTGAAAACTAAATTCCCAACCATATCCTCAAATAAACTAATCATAAATAAATAAATAAATAAAAATGAGAAAACTAGAAAAAAATATATAAATACTTACTTGCTTATTTTTCTCACAAAGAGCCAGCAAATCGAGTTCTTCTTCTACTATAAACAAATGTCAAGTTATTAGCACTCTTGTCTGTTAAGACTGGCAAAAATGATGCTCTTAAGTTATTAGCGCTTTTAAGTTAAGAGCCGCGTTGTGGAATACGAATTTTAGTGTTGCGCTCTTGAGATGAATCTGAAGATGAGTTAAGATTAAAATGGCCACTAACTATTAGAGTCTTAACTTTCGTGTAGAATAGAATGGTGAATAATAATTAAAAATTATATATCAAGTAAAGTCGATCCGAATAAAATTATTGATAAAGTGACTAAAAGATTTAAAAATATTCATTGATTTTCTTTCATTTTCCAGCCGTATATGAACAAAACACAACAACATGGATACTTGTCGGTTGGATAGTAATTTTTTAAATATGTTTTAAAAACACATTCTCAATCATGGATGAAGAAGCACTAGTGGCTCGTGCTAATGAAGAACGTGAAAAGCTTTTTCTTCGGTATGATCATGGACGTGAACCAGGCGCTAATATCGATCCCTGGGAAGATCCAGGTTTTGAAGTTTATCATCAAACAGACAGATATGGTTTTATCCATGATAAACGATTACCAAAGAAGACTGATCCGAATGAAGCCAAGGCAAAAACGATTGAAATGGAACGGGTTAAAAAGTGGCTAAAAATGACAGCAAAATGGGACAGCAAAAAAACTATTGAAGTATTGCATAAGCGAATTTATAAAGGCATTCCAGATAAGATGAGATCAAGGGTAAGTTTCGTTTTATCGTAATTATTATGAATCAGATATTGAATGAATAAAAGATTATTAATGTTATAGAGAATTTATCTTAGGTTGGGATATTCAAGACAGGAGGTCATAGAAGTTTCTATAGTGCCATTATGTCATTTCTAGAGTTTTTAATCCTTTGTATTCAATTTATCCAATTATATTTATTGTACAGACAAAATAGACACGGACAAAGTTGTAAATAATAAACAGGTACGCATACGGGTATATTATAATCGGCGTAGCCAATTTTTCCTTCTTTACTGGTTTTTTATAAATATTTAATTATATCTCCTTCAATTTTAAAATTTTAAAGTCCTTGGTGGCCTATAGCACAAAAACCATGAAATTATTTCTTCCATTATTGCTTCATCGTTAAATACAAATTCTTTTATTATATACAACTGAATGTGAATCTACATTGAGGGTAGACTGAGAAATTTTTTTCTATTTTAACTGTACGTTAAAATTACATAACGCATTTCTCATTAGCTGACAGATATAAAAAAAAATTCAGAAATAAATTTTTAAGAAAAAAACTTTTTTGACACCTAAGTATAATAAAATTTGAATCATTTGTTATATTTTTTTAAATCGTCTAGAGTTTTACTATTATTTTACTTTTAAAACAAAGCAAAACAATTATTTTACTTTTCTACAAAAAAAAATTTAAAAAAACAATACAAAAAATAGCAATTGTTTGTTTTATTTTGATTTTGAGATAGGGTGTCAAAATGGTTTATTTTTTCAAACTTGTATTTAAATTTTCTTTTTTAATACAAAATAGGTATGGATAAAATTATTAAATATAGAAAAAACGATGGACGAAAACAAAGATGTTTATCAAAAAATGCTTAAACTAGCAAGACAATGGAGCACCGAAGCCCGACAAATTGATTCGGATGTTAATCGACAATTTCGTGAACATTTATTTTATAGAGAACGTTACAGTATTAAACAGAAAAGTTTATTTAACATTTTAACAGCATACAGTATGTACAATATGGAGGTATGTCCGACCAAAAAAAACTATACTGTTAAATATTATGTATAATTTTTAAAAAAAAAACAATTTTATAGGTTGGATATTGTCAAGGAATGTCTGGCGTAGCTGGAGTTCTTTTAATGTATATGAATGAAGAGGAAGCATTTTGGGCATTAAGTATATTACTGTCAGACAAACGATATGCCATGCATGGTTTGTATATTGAAGGATTTCCAAAATTAACAAGATTTTTAGGCCATCACGACAATATTATCGCAAAATTCCTTCCAAAGTTAAAAAAACATTTTGATCAATATAATTTAGATTCGATACTGTATTCGCTTAAATGGTTTTTTGTTATATTTATTGAAAGGGTAATGTTGCTTATATTTTAAATTAAAAATCTTTATTGGAAAAATAACTTATTCTATAGATACCATTTAGTTTGTGTTTGCGAGTTTGGGATATTTATTTAATGGATGGTGAACGAGTGGTAACAGCTATGGCATATACTATTTTACGACTACACAAAAATAAATTACTTAAGTTAAAAGACATGGATTTGATAGTTCAATATTTGCAGGTAATAATTTGAATAATATTTTCTCACTTTTTTATGATTTAGTTAGGGTATGAAACACGCTTATTGTATATATTCTTTTATAAATTAATTTTAAATAAAAATTGAATTTTTGAATAAACCTGTCCTACTGTTAAAAATTTTTTTTCCACCGCTAGATATCAAAATTTTTGCTTTCATCCTCACCCTTTATTATAAAATATTTTTCTTTTAGTCAAAACTTCACAAAGATTTTGGTTATGACGACGATTATGTTATTAAAATGCTTGAACAATCAATGGACGAACTACGAAAATCAAAAATGGATTTACCGCAAGCACCACAATCAAATGAATTTCCGAAAAAACCATTTGGTGTTTTTACCGAACCAAATTTTGAAGCCAAAGTACTAAATGTGTTATCAAAATTATTAATAAAAAAAAATACAAATTTTAATTTATAATTCTCATAGGTTGGTATTCGTAAATCAATATTTACGGAAACTGAAAAAGAAGTTACAGACAATGTTATATTAAGACGAGAAATTACCGCTCAAGAGCTTGCTGAATCTCGACTATCTGACGAAGCAATCGGTGGTTCGAATAGTCAAATAAATACAGGTTAGTTGTATGCTAAAAATTTTTAGTTGGTGGTTGCATGATTACATTTAAGTATAAATATTTTAGGTGAAAGATGCATGCTCATATCTAGTAAAAACCATTTACTTAATAGTTATATTGTTAATGCTAAATCTATTGAAAGTATGACAAGTTACGGTAGTAGCGATAGTAGTAGATCTGACAGCGTACAAATTACTAGATTGTAAGATTTTTGTATATTTATTATTGGCATTCATACCATATAGCTGATGCAATGTCTTTTTAAACTGCATTATATTTATTTTTTTTATAATTTATTTTAAATATAAATTTTTATAGATTTTAAGTTTCACCTATGTTTTTTTATTTTTGTTTTTTTGGTTTGGTTCGTAATATATTTCATACACATTATTTAATATATGCACATTGAATTTGAACAAATTATCTCAATCCTATTCCTGATTTTTTCATCTTTGGATTAGGAAGATTTATTTATTTAATTGTTTATCTATCTTTGCAATCGTTTGACATATCTTTTTGTGATCAAAAACTCTAAATAAAAGTTATTCATACAAACTTTAGAGGACTTTTTCTATAAAAATGTTCCACTTTTTTGTGGATTGATTGAAAGTGCTCGCTTAAGTGAGCGACCTTTTACAATTCTGCATTAATTTCTTACCAGAATGTACCTTACCAGGTTTGTTTTTAAAAACTGTTAAAATACCGGGTCCAGAAAACTCCCACAACTTTTGACGGTTTTTATTTCATTTTAAAGCTAAAGCTACTCATGTTTATTTTTGCTCCGTTTAGGTTATTAACCCTGTATATTTGGTTTAATTATCCGTCTGGTATTTTTTTCTGGGGAGAGATAGTTCGGATTCGTATTAAAAATTGGAAATTTCATGAATGTATTATTTAATTGCATTAAATAGATGAATGATGTTGTCATTAAGCACAAATTAATTTTAAAAAAGATAAAATAAATAGTGACATTTTTCCATGCTGTATAAAAATGGTCTGCTTAATTTTTTTTAGCATAAAATCTAAAAATTAAAAATCAGCTTTATGTATGACGATAGCTTGAGACCGAATATGTGTGACGGTGTGTACATAAGTATTTTAAAGAAAAATTGTTTTCTTATATCGACGGCCTGGATCAACAAAAAGTTTTTTTTTTTTAATTTAAAAATAAATTTGTCACTTGTTTTTATATAAGAATCGTTACGAAAATTTAAAAAAAAAATGGGTAATTCAAGGTATTGGATATAGGCCATCGATAATGTTGTTTTATTTTTCTCAAATTTGTATTACTTAAATATTTACGTATTGTTTTTTTTTTAATTTTGCATGCAATATTTTAAGGTAAATAGTGCAACTGATATTTTTGTTTATTATTTGATTATTAACAATTCCCTTTTTTAAAATGCTATACAGTTATTAACAACCCACAGCACCCTAAAATTTGCATGGATTTTTCAAGACCATCTAATTTATTGCATGGTATGTGGTATTTTTCCGTTTATCTTTTTTTTAAAAAATTGACTACCATTAAACACAAAGGAATTTTTTTTTTCACTACATTTAAGGTCATATACCTGAATCAGAAGATGGTGGTTCATTGCTCGGTAGTAGTAGAAAATCTCTTGCAGATACATCGGTTACATCCACAGCGGATTTAAGTGTATTTTCGGGTGGACAACGGTCTCAACAAGCGTATGATATATGTGTCGATGATGTTCGTAGTATTTTAAGCGAGGGCGATGATGGTGAAAGCGAAAGTAGTCCAGGGTATATATTCCTCAGTAATTTTTATTTTGAATAACATCCATAGTAAATTGATCTATTTAAAGGTCTGCATTTTGTTCGCTTAGCATTGTTGGTCGAACACCATCTACGATGATGATCACACCAACAATTCCAGCAATTTCACCACATGACGTTGTTCGAATATATGTTCCTCCAGCACCACCAGATGAAATTGAACGGTCCAACATTAGAATACCATCTAAAGCTTCACCAAAAGAACGCATTCATAATTTATCATCATCAAGAACAAGTTTGCGTAGCAATGATTTAACTAATGGTACATTGGACGGTCGTAATAGCAGCAATAGAAATTCAATAATCTCAGGTGATGCAACGCCTGTACGAAGATCGTTGCATCGTTCAAATGAGGAATTGATAAATAATTTTTCTGAAATGTTACGGCAAAATGGACAAAAATCCACATCATCGTCACGTCGCGGTAGTCTTAGCCGAAAATCACCATCAGCAATGCTAGAATCGAATTTGATGGAATGTAGTCATATACAAGCGAGACGTCGTTCGTCTGAGTCTAGAGCAAAATTAAGTTCAGAAAGTTTATCACAACACAATGAGGATACATTATCGAGAAGCAATGTTTCTGACTATAGCAAAGATGATAGAAAACGTATGACATCTTTTGAAGAATTGGCCAAAATGGATGCAATTAGTAATCGTATGACAAGAAGTGATATATATGATAAATGCTCATCGGGTCACAACACATATTCGTATTATAATACCGAACCGTCGCAAAGTAAATCAATCTATCAATCAGAGAGCACCATTCAGTATAAACCATTTGGTGGACCGGACATTAATTATCACACATTAAATCGTCAGCAAAGTGGAAATCCAAACAATTCGTTTAGTTATGAAATGTTTTTGTCAAAAGAAGCTAACAAAAGTTTTAGCCGATCTTTTAGTGGTGATGATGAGGATGAGCGAATAAAATCTTCCGATGAATCATCGTCTAGTCCGAATTCAAAATCAGTATTAAATACGCCAGTTAATGAAACGGTTCCATTATTGCTATCATCGCCAATCGGAAGTAAATTGGTGATGGACGAAGATGATGCAGAAAATTCGCCAACATCAGTAACACCAATATTATCACCAAATAGTCCCACCAATAGCTCATCATCGACCATGTACGTTTCATCGATATATGAAAAGAAAAATAGTTCGGCAAACTCTTCTAGACCATCGAAAATACCATTATATCACTCACCAATTTCACCGGTAACTGATTTAAATACGGTGCTGCCACCAGTAGAAATTAGTAACACTAGCCGAAGAAAATCACCTCAAATTGAATCCAATACATTTGATAGTCGAATTGCGGTTCCACTTGGTGGTGCTTATGAATTTAATCGAAATCGCAATCAAAGATCGACAAAAGGCAGTACGGACGTAAATAAGATTCGTATTAAAATTAATCAAAACCAGAGGCATTAGAATTGAAACCCAGTATGTTCAGGTAATTTTTAGCATAGAAAATATTTTTTTAATTCCGCCCAACCACAAATGGATATGTACAAATATGAAACTCTGTTGCATTCCGCATTTAACATTATTGTTAATAGATTTTACTAAAGAATTTATTTATTTTGACAAATAATACGTAGGTATAGTATTGCTAAATATTTTAAAAACATAATATTGAACTTTAAACATAATTTTTTATAGTAACCGGAAATTTATTATCTGATAATTGAAGTACAGAAATGGAAATTGAAAATTTCTTTACGACATATTTATTTGTTAGTCTTAAATTCAAGGGTAATGTCTAGTATACAGTCGCGGGTATTAGAGGATTACACTGTGAACGAAATTAAATTAATTTTAAACCAAAATAACCTGCAAGCAATCCAACTAAACAGAAAAAATAAACGAAAAAATGTAGATGTCTTACGTAAAGTTCATTTATAATGGGTAAATGGTAAAGGTTGAAGGAAAGAACTTTCTTTTTAAAATAAAACCAATGGTTGTTTATACATTTTACACCATCTCTCATGACCAACTCCATTGAATCCACCTTAGCACAAATAAGATCAGGATGGTCATGTTCTTTAAACAATTACCTTAATAGGTTCAATCCCAAAATAGAAGACAAGTGTTTATCTCGCAACGAATAACCCCACGACGTTCATCATCTGTTTAGCTGTCCTCAGAACATAATAGACCTGATAACTAGGAATCTCTGGCTCAAACCAACTTAGGCAGCAGAGTTCCTGAGATTAGTAACGGAGCCAGTTGAATAGCCTAATCGCTACAACAACCAACTCCATTGGCAAAGTAAATTTAAACAAAACCAAATTTTATTTTGCTGAAAAGTGCCCACATATTTTTTTCTTGTTCCCATTTGATTAACGATATTATTTATTCATTGAACATATAAGAAGAGGAAAGGAAATTAAACGACTGTAATCTAGAGTTGGGTTTTTCTTAAAGTAAAATTTATATGTGAAACATTATAATTCAGTTTGTTAATTACCAGTCAATATAGAATCAGATTAAATAAAAAATGACCATGAAATTGGTTCATTTTTCAGGTTTGATGTAAATAGCCATTTTGAAAAAAAAGTAAATAAAGAAAAATACAAAAATATATAGACAAATTCTTTATACATAACTTCGTACAAATTCAAATATATTAAAAAAAAAATTTATTTTTATGCTAAAATAGACAGTTTTATATTTGTACAATTACGAAAAGGATAATTTATGCAAGTTTTAGAAATTGTTAATTAGTCAAATAATTTATTTAACAAAGAAAGAAAAAAAAGTATGTAATTGGAACTGATTTTTTGTAGATTAATATAGTTTTCTTTAGTGTTTAAAGACAAATTTAAAGGCACAAAAGTCGACACGCCACTATAATTAGTTTTAAAGGATTTTTAATAGCAATGTAAATGATATAGTCTGAACTGCTAATTGATTGTACTTTTTAGACATTCCCAACGTTTAAAATCCTTCGAAACAAAATCAAATTATGAGACCGAAGCTATTCTATTTTGTAATCCAATGGAAATATAAGGTACACAATAAAAAGAAACACATTTACACGCATCTACCTATGTATGAATACTTAAGTTAAAAAATAATTTATTTTTACATTTTTGTCTCAAAGATATTAAGTTGCATATCAAATAATATTTAAACATTAAAAAGTGGATTGTCGCACAATTTGACAGGGAATGTAAATATTTTTGAGTCTTTTCTATAGACTTCGGAAAAAAATGATATTCTAACTGAAATTTTTTTCAATTTAACGATGTAATTTGACTGCAGTGTGTATATTCAGGTTTTGATTTTCAGATGTAACTTTTAAGGTCTCGTTCCTATGAAATGTTAATTAATAGAAATGCTTCTAGTTCCGACTTACAGATATTTCCGATTCACGGCCGTTAAATTGTATTTTCCATCTTTATTAATGGTTATTACAAAGCTGAAGGGTAAAAGAGAAATGAAAGAGAATAACTGAGCTTTCCTATTGAGATTGCATTTTGATATCAAATTTCCTTCGACATTATTTATTTTTCCATGACCTTGATATTTATACTAGATTCAATTTAATTTAATTTATTTGATGATAAACGACACATGACATTACCAAATTAAAAAAAAAAAGTAATTTTATTTAAGCCTTTTAATTTATTAGACAATTTCCATCATAGAAATGAGAAAAAAAAAGCTTTAAATGTTTAATTAGAAAAGATTTTGAAGAACACCTCCAAAACAAACCCAATTAGATTGGACTAGTTGAAGTAAATTTTCCAAAATATGTAATATTAGACCACTTTTATTAATCTTTTATTTTTTATAGTATTGTTATTTCAAATCTCAATTAAAAAAATATACAAATAAAATGTTAGATTTTTCCTATAGACAATATGAACAAAAAAGAAAAAAAAATTGAAGTATAAATACATTATCATAGTGTATAATGTATTATTGTATGTATTCTGATCTTAGTAAGAAACGTAAAAGTACATATTAATCGTAAGTTTTTTTTTTATATGTATTATTAAAATATTTATTTTGTAATTTTCAGAAATAGAACCTCCTTAAACATACATTACATATATAATATATAGTATATAATAATATATAATAATTATATAGAGATGTAACTAAAAAAAATAAATATTTTTTTAAATTAAAAACATATTTCCTGTGAAAATTTAAAGAAAAAAAGCAACATTAGAATTACAATGTTTTAGTTATTTATATACTCAATCATTTGTATAAGCTCTAATAATGAACTTTTTTGGCCTGTTTCATGTCAACCAAATCAATGTTAAAAATGTATAAAACAAAATTAATTGCAATAATAAATATAATGTTAGAATTTCTTGTTCTATTAATATTCATATAATTCATAAATTCTGTGTGCTTCTACTAGTTATATGTATTTTGTTATTATTAATATTAATAATATATCTAAAGATCATCCGTCTAGTCAGTTGTTAATTTTCAGCCATGATACATATATTTTGTCATTATTTATTGTATCTTTCTGATAAATTCCATAAGTCCTCCTGTCCATAGGTCACTATCTGTATTATTACTGTACCGGACAGTAGGTGGAGTTTTCAGAAACAACGCCTAAAATTGAAAAAGGGAACAGAAAAAGTGTAGAGCCCAACTCAATTGTAGCTTGTAGCCTAAGATCAAAACTATAGTTAATTGTATGTAATGGTATTGAGCCGTCCCTAATGATTCATTACAGGATGTATGATATTAACTTTTAACTTTAATTTTGGCCTTATATGATATAAGCTATATTGAAGACCGAGGGTCTATAAGTTTTAAGTGTTCTTTTAAAACAGTTTGCCTAAGGCAAAATCCCCTTTTTTTGTGCCCTATGGTTGTCTCGGTTTCAGCCGGAAAGTAAAATTTGAACATTCGACTCGAAAAATTGTATTTATCTACTAAAATTAAAAAAGCGCGTTTTTTTAAAAAAGTTTTAAATACAAAAATATCAATTAAAAAGATCGGGTATTCATCTGTAAAGTATTCGGAGTACCCAAGAATCCCAACAGTAATAAACTTGCACATCAATAATAACGGTAAAAGGGATAATTTTTTCTTTTGTTATTTCAATTAAGTAATCGAAATGGAAATCAATCTCTTTTCTGAATACGAAATTGATTTATTTTTTAAGAAAAAAAAAACTTCTGGCAACACTGTTATTTGACATTTTGATGATCACGAAAAAAAATCGCTAGAAAAGTTTGTAAAAATACTCAACAAAACAAAATCGTGATAAATTCAACTATTTTAACATTTTATTAAAATATTTTTATATATAACATAAGTACAATAATATTACAATTAAAAAAAAAGTCGAAACCTAAGTGTGTTCATATCCTGTGATAATTCTAATTCGAGGATAAATCGTTCGCCATGAATTTTTTATAAAAGAAAATTATTATTTGAAAAATTAATTTGCGACGCTAATAATGAATAAATAAAGGTAAATTATAAATAATAAAGGATTTTTCATAAATTCTATTGTGATATTGAGATAATTTTTTGATTACAAAAGTATTATATGAAATGTGATCATTTATGACGGCCAGCACCTAGCCTCTCAGGTGTTTTGCAATCACAAAATGTTTCAATAATCGAAATTTTTTATAAGCATTTCATGTTTTTCTCGTATTTATTTACGCAAAGTATATTTGCATAATCACAATAAATATTTAATTTTTAAAGTTACTTATGTAGGCGTTCTTTGCGGTTTTTGTTTTTGATAAGATGTGTTTTTCACTTGCTGCCCTACTCCAAATCCAAAGTTTTCTATATTGTTAAAAAATTTAAATATTATAAAAAAAACACTGCCATAGGCTTTTAAAAGTGTAATTTCTGCAGCATAAGTATTTCCTATAAGTATGGTTAAGTAAATAATTAAATTTCATTGATTTTAAATACGTACGCATAGTTGCAGCCATTTATTTTGTGTTACGTGGGATGTGGAATAGATAAAATTAATATAAAAAAATCGAATACCGAATGCAAGATACATACAAATGTCATTACAGCAATAACATTTTTTGTTTTCTGTAACCTTGCCTCTCGTAACCTTGATAGTCAAGTTGATAGTTATAGTTAATAGTACAGTTAACATCAGCCTGTTTTAAATAAAGGCTCAACTATCAAACTATATCCTACCAAAGAGTACCAAAAATGCATTTACAATATTCTAAAACATTTCATTGAAATTATAATTTCGGACCGAACCATACAAATAGATCTTCATAACCATAAACATATGTTGATAATAATATACTTACTAATAATGGAAGCGCCGATAGGAAGGGCCGTATCATATGTAAATGTATCTTAACATCTTAAGTACCATAATATGCAATATAACTCTGCGTAATAACAAAATCAACAAAAAACGCCAGCTGTTACATCTTAAGTATACAATGGCCAACTGACCATCTGTTGTTCATGGTGCAGAAATGTTTTGTTGTATTTCTTCACCTTTACTATTTATTATATACAGTGGTTGACGGAGTCTATAAATGAGATTTGTGAAGTTTATAATCCACCTATTCCCTCTAGGTCGAATAAGACCAAGAGTATGTATGGTCTAGTCTGGATAAATAATCTGCAAAAATGACATAAACATCATCAATCAATTATTAGAACGATATCGTCCTATTCACAGACTTAGGAAAATTTAAATAGAATAAAATTCTACAAGAAAAACATGATTTTTGTCATCAGAGCAAATCTGTTATCTGTTATGCTACTTACTCACTTCATTTCACATTTTGATATTGCATGATAGTCAATTACTATATATCACTAATATTTAGGTAATACATTTTCTGTTAAATAATTTTATTCGTAGTTTTTTAAGAGTATACTTCTTAAGTATGGAATCCTTATCATTATTTACTGCCAAAATTAAAAAAATAATTAAAAAAAATAAATAAATTCCTAAATTTTAAATACAGACACCCTCGTATCACATGGTAAAAGTATCTGTTTATATATGCTCTTATATATAAAGGAAATTCTCTATGATTTTCGTCATAATCATTTTTTCCGTAATCCAAATATTTTTCGAGTAAAAGCTGTGTCCTGTATTTATGTATTATTAAATGTTGTCATGGCTACCCTTAGCTAACATTTGTTCATATGCAAAATAAATAAATTATGTTATATTTAATTATATTAGATTAGGATTAGAGTATGATGAAAAGAGTAGATGTAGATGATAATTCTGATGATGCACTAAGAAATATAGAGAGTGGATTACAGAACTGTATTTTGTATGTATGTATGTATATAAGGTAGAGATGTTCTAATGTTTATTAGACTTAAATTTGAAATGTTAAAGTAATTTAAGCAAGTTTATTAATGATTTTAAAGAAACGTTTTTTTCGTTTACCTATAACATCCTAACTAATTAATCTTTTAGATGAATGAATTCTCAGCAGGAATATGAAATCGAAATTGAAACTAATTACATGTAGATGATGAATGAAAATATTTTAATATTACGTGCCAGAGAGGAGAGGGAGAATATATTTGAACGCTACGATAAAGGTCGTTCGGCTGATAATGATATTGATCCTTGGGAAGATCCAGCATTTGAAATTTACCATCAAACGGACAAGTAATTTCATTAAAAATTTTTTAAATTTAAATAGATTTCTTTTATGTATTTGTAACTATCAATACAGATTTGGTTTTATCCATGATCAACGTTTACCAACAAAAAATAAAATTCGTAATGATGATCGTAATTTTGATATTACACTTGAACGTGAAAAAAAATGGCTTCAAATGTTTCGGCGATGGAACAAAAAGGATACAATGGAAAAGCTTAAAAAACGAATCTATAAAGGAATTCCAAATAAGCTGAGATCTGCTGTAAGTTTTTTTTTGCGCGAATAAAAATTACCCTAAATTTCACATTTTGAGTACCAATTTTGCGTTTAATGTTTGAATTTCAAGGGCAATTAATTTACGTTTACGTTTTGAGTTGGTTTTTTGGTTTGAATTTCCTCTGTTTGAAAAACCATAAATTGATTTTTGATCGAAGAAAAAATATGTCAATTGTCTGTAATTACGATATCGGCCAGTGAAATTTTTGCACTTCATTAAGTAATATCGCAATTCAAATAAAGGTTACAAAATGCAGGGTCAAAATATTACTTACTTTATATCAATATCAAAAAATTATAATAATAAATTGATTAATTAAATTGAACTCAATTTGTTCTTTTTTTTTCTGCAGGCATGGCTAAAACTTTTAAATGTTGAAAATACCATACTAAACAATAAAGGCATTTATCAGCAAATGCTTCGGTTGGCCAGAAGTTTTGGTACAGAAACTCGACAAATTGATTCGGATGTAAATCGTCAGTTTCGTGAACATTTGTACTACCGTGAACGCTACAGTATTAAGCAAAAATGTCTTTTCAATGTATTGATTGCGTACAGTATGTACAATATGGAATTGGGATATTGTCAGGGTATGGCTGGTGTTGCTGGCATACTATTAATGTATATGGATGAAGAAGAAGCATTTTGGGCATTAAGTATATTTATGTCGAATCAATTGTATGCAATGCATGGTCTATTTATTGAGGGATTTCCAAAATTGACACGATTCTTAGCTCATCATGATCGAATAATTGGAAAATTTCTACCAAAATTACATAAACATTTTGCAAAACATAATTTAGACTCAATTTTATACTCATTAAAATGGTTTTTTGTAATTTTCGTAGAAAGAGTAAGTTTTGTTAAATGATGATCATATTTTTATTATTTTAATGTTACTTTATTGTTGATCACAATTTTTTCAGATTCCATTCAGTTTGTGTTTAAGAATTTGGGATATTTATATGATAGAAGGTGAGCGTGTTGTCACCGCAATGGCATACACTATACTTAAAATGCATCAACATAAATTATTAAAAATGAAAGATATGGATCTGATGACAGAATACTTGCAATCTCAATTGCACAAAAATTTTGGTTACGATGATGATTATGTGATACGTTCGTTGGAACAGTCAATGATTGATTTGAAACGGTACAAATTGGATTTACCACCACCGCCACAAGCACATGAATTTCCACAACATAAAATGGGACAATTTTTGGAACCAGATTTTGAAACAAAAGTAATTTAATGGTGTCTAGATGTAAAGTAATTTAATTGGTTAATTGTTGGGCTTGTTTTTAGATTGGTTTGAGAAAATCGATATTTACTGAAACTGAACGTAAAACTACTGAAAACGTTATCTTAAGGTAAGTTTTTTAATTTTAACGAATTTGGATAAAACAATATCGACATTTCAGATTTTACTATTTTTGTTATTATTTTGCCTAGTGAATATAATTATTCTATATTAATAGTAATTTATTACTCATTTTGAATTTTGTGAAGTGAAGTGAAGAATTTTGAAATTAATTTTCTTTTTTTTTTCTTTTGCAGGCAAAATTCAATCCCAACTGATGCAGTTTCAAATTATTCTTATAACACAGATGATACAATGGGTAGGTTGATCAATTGATTTTGGTTTTTGATTTAAATTTTCTTATTATCTGTTTTTTGATTTTTGTTTTATTTTTTTATTGTTGTTGCTACAAATTAGCTGAATTTACTGGTTCTATAAAAACATACCAAAGTGTTAATAGCTTAGCCACATCAATAGCCATAAGTGGTGGTTCGTTGAGTAGCGAGAGTAAAAGCACTAAATCAACAGAAGATACCAGACTTTAAACAACGAATTTTGTTTATTTTTTTTTTCTTCATTTTTCTACGTTTGTTTTAAATTTTATTTGAATGCCCTTATTTAAATTGGTTTTGTTTTTTAAATTATTATTTTAAATTAAATTTGAAAAATAAATTAATAATGAAAGTACCTACGTACATAAAAATATATAACATGTGAAATATTATCCTAATATATTATACAAACATACCACCTATATTTAAAAGCTGGCCTAATTGTGGAAGACAATAGTTCTTTATTCAGTTCATCAGCAGCAAGAACATCAATTGCATCGACTAACAAAGATTGGAGCGAAATCTCTGGCGAAGACAATAATAGCTCTGAAGATGTCGAATTAAATGAACAGTAATATTTGTTTTAGTATTTAAAATTTTAAATAATATTCAGGAAATTTGTTTTCAGCAGAATACTACTTGAGACTGTAAATGGAATTATGGTAACACAAAATGGCGTTGGAGTTGATAACAGTTAAGGATTTTAGATCAATATACAAGCAATACAATGTACACACGACTTTGTCCAAAATACGTGTGCCTATTGATAACTTTTTGATATTAAATACAATATTTTTTGTATTTTTCAATACATTTTATAAGAAAAAATTGCTTCTTTTTTTTTGTACATTTTACCTTTAAACTTCAAATAATTGTATGCGTCTTAATTAATAAAGAAAAGATCAACAAGAATCATCTAGAGCTAAAATGAGGAAAAATCGAAAAAGTTATAGCACTGAAACTAATCCAAATTTTCATTAAATAGAGATTTTTATAAATAAAATTTTAAAACTGTACTTGTAGTCAAAGATCAACAAGAATTTACATCATATTAGTATTTCCTTAAAATGAGGAAATATCGAAAACTGAAAGCGCCATCAAAACGGCCGTCCCTAAACCCCTGAAATCCAATTTTCATTAAAATATCTCAAAAAATATTTTCCAAAAACCGATTTTAAAACTATACATGCAGCACCATCTCTGGGTTGAATTACATGCTGATCCGAGTATTTTTATTTTTTCAATTGAAAGTTTTTTTCGCCATTTTCTTAGGCGTCGTTTGACAAAAAATTTTTGTTGCTGTCAAACGACGCCCCACGAAAATGGCGAAAAAAAATGACTAATTCGAAAAAATAAAATTACTCGGATCAGGAGTTCATAGGGCGCAGCAGGTTGCTCAATCCAGAGATGGCGCTGCGTGTACCGTTTTGAAATTTTATTTTTTAAAATCCGTATTTTTCTATATATTTGGATGTAAATTGGGATTTTAGGGTTTCAGGGAACGACCGTTCTAATAGCACTATCAGTTTTTTAATATTCCCTCATTTTAAGGAAATTCTAAAATGTATGCAAAACAAAAGACGAATTATTAAGTTTCTCCCATTTAATGGAAGAATTATTTTCATCTTCTAGGTAATAAGAATAAGAAATAAGAATGAGATTTATACAAAAATATTAGATAAGAGTGATACTAGTTATGATCTGGGGAGTACACATTTGAGTTTTGTAGCGCTTTCGTTTTGCGGCGCTGGCGTGGGTTCGATTCAAATTCGATCTTTACTGTAGTGTAATTTGTATCTCTTATATAGAAAAAGTTCTATGTCTTTCAGTATAATTGCTACAAATTCTTTCTCTTCGATGCATAGATATTTTTTAATATAACAGGCCGAATTTCTTTACAACAACAATAATAAAAGTCAGTATTGTTACTTTATAGTATTAAAATTTAATTTTGTTTTTTTCAATTTTAATATCTAAAAATGTTCCAATTTTTCAAAAATTACTAAACGTATTTAAACAATTTTTAATTTTTCATATTTTGTAAAAATAATTTAGGAATGCATATACCTATCTCATATCAATATATTAATTTTATATAAAATGTAAATAATTTTATTTTTATTTTTATATATATAATTCAATTCTATAACAATGCTACATTTTTAGAATGTTTATACATTTGTATGAAAACATTTTTCTAACTATACAAATACAACAATAGCAACTTTATTGCAACAATTATACTTTGTTTTGTTTTATCTACATAATTTTTAATGTATGTATAAATTAATCTTAATCAATAAGACTGTAACAAACAAAACGATCGCTACTTATACAGTGGGCTTTTATATACCTATTAAATTCACTACACTATTTTTTTTTTAAATAAAACTCTACAATCAAATCAGAAATTGCATTCTTGACTAGTGTGCTATAACTTTCAATCGTGCCCATATTTTTTTTTTGTTCGTTTTCTAGTTATTTATTTTAAAATTCTACTTGGTCTAGAATTTATTAAAAAAAAAAAATTACAAATTAAATATTTTTTTGTTCAAGTTCATCAGAAAAGATACCAAACAATATTTGGATGGTTTGCGTGAAGGCCTATGGCTAGCTACTATTAAGATATTAGACGATAATTGGCACAGACATTTAGAGTTAAAGAAGGATTATTTTTGTTCGTAAGATTTTTTTGCGAAATCTAACTGTTCTAAAGATGTCTGTACGTATCTGTTTACTGTTGAGCGCCGAGGTTTATAAAAACAAGATTTGTCATACCATTTCTTAGAAAAAAATTAATTATGTAAAAGACATAACCAAGTCTGAATAGACTCAATTAATCGTAAAGCAAATTATAAAGTTACCTAAGTTCAAAAGTGTTGTCTATGTGTTAAATTGAGTATAAAAGGGAACCATTTCAAATCGTTGGTTTATAGGCAGCGATCACTTAGTCAAAAAACAATTGATAGATTTCTGGTTGTTTATATATAGCTCGATTGACTTTGAGCACTCTTATTGTGCCCTAAAATCTTTTAAAATATTCGGTTTCGGAGAGAAAAAGACAAGAACACATTCATATGTCGGTAAATGGTGTTATTTATCAGACATTCAACAAAGTTGTTTTATCTTGATAATTGTGAGTAGTGAGTAGTGATAATTTTTCAACCAAAAATTAATTATTAAAATTTAATTAAAATTACAAAAATGTACATGAAATTAAATTGGTTTTTTTAATAAATCCCTAAATCAATAACGTAGCGTGGCCTATACTGTGTACCTTTGAAATTCGTACTATAATCCACATAACTCCCTTAATTCTTGAAATATTTTTCTAACAATAATCGCATTTTAAGGAAAATTTTATTTCCAATTTTTTTTGCCTTATAAATTTTTTTCGGTTTTCTAACAAAATATTGAGACAATCATCAAAACATGCAATTTAAAACTGAGTATTCTGTAATCCTAATTATCCATAGAGAAATTGTCTTGCAGAATACCCAATTTTAAATTGCATATTTTGATGATTTTTTCGATATTTTGTTAGAAAACCGAAAATAATTTATAAAACAAAAAAGATTGGAAATAAAATTTTACTGGAAATAAGATTATCTTTATTAAAATATTGAAATAATTAATGGAGTTAGAAGGATTATAGTAAGAATTTCAAAGGTACTTTGTATAGGCAAAAATAAAATCCACGCTACGTCACTGTCCTAAAAGTCTACTCTATAAACAAAATTATGCCCAATAATAAAAATTTATTTTTTTGTTTATCTTTTGTATTTTAAATTCAATATTTAACTATACGTAAGTTAAAAACATATTGAAATTGCCCTTAAATTTGTACATTTTACTTAACATGTTCGCTTACCAGCCGTGAAATGTGTGTGACAGATTTTTCTATTGGCACCCTAGTATTATGTTCTGAAAACACTTATTAGGTTCTAAAAGAGTTAAGCGTCACATATCGCTAACCACGTAGCAAAATTATAGAGTTTGGGAAACGCGAAAAAAACTTCTTCAGTGTTTTCTGTTTTCGGTGTGAAATGCTGATAAAACATAATTTCTATTTAAAAAAGAAGAATTTTTGTATTTCATAAATCGATGTTTTCATAGATCGAATTACATAAAATTACATCAAAACCTGAAAATGACAAAAAATACACAGTGTGTTAGTTTCTAAGAATGCTGATTTAAAATGCCCTATATGTACATTCGAAACATACGTTCCATTGGGAATTACTAGGCTGTAAAAGGACTGGTAGTGAACGTGTTAATAAATAGAACTAAATAGCAATTATTTTTAGAGGAAAGTATTATAATAAAATCCAAATGCAAAAATTATGTTGATTGATATTTTCTCTGTAAACTTGACTTACTGTATTTACTTGTTTTGTTTAAGTTTTTTGTTTTTTTTTTCAATTTTTCTTCATTTTTTTTTTCTTATGTGCAAATATACAATTTCTTTCTCTAATAATCTACAATATTTTAATTAATACAATGTAAATCTAATTTATTCCTGTATAGAGTAAATATATTTTTTCATATCGTTTTACATAATAACACATTTCATTGTTTTAATTTAGGTACTCTTAAAAAGCTTAAAACTTATATCGTTAAAAAATTTGTTTCTTAAAATAGCAAACATTAAAAAATTTTACTTTAAAATAAATAAAATAAAATCACTGTCACTCTGTTAACTAAAATTAACTTACTGTCGGTACTCTTAATTTAAAAATGTTATTTTGCTTATTTCTTAAACTAAACGGAAGACACGTTGTTGTTGTTTTTTCTATATTCAACTAAATTGCTGATAAAATAAAAAAAAAATAAAATAAAAGTAAAATAAAACAAAAAATGCAATAACAAATAATATAATAAAAATTTAATTAATATTAATAGGGCTTCGTGAATACAATTTTCACCACTCCAAACAAATCGAAAGGTTTCAAGTGGATATTGTTTTTTTTTTTTTTTTTTTTTGGAATTTAAAAAAATGTTCTTTGCTAATCGACAGTGTTCAGAAATAGTTCGAAGAATATTTTTATAAAGATCCCAGCATTTTTGTTGCGAATGTATTAAAATAAGTTTGTCCGAAGATCGTTTCTTAGCCATTTTTGACCAATCTTAAGTGGATCACAAAAGAACCTGTCAATTTATTGCTATGATTTCTTATTAGATCATGGTTTTTACTGTCCCTTTCTGTAACGCTTCATTAAAAACGCTTTTTGTACATTTCTATTAAAAACAGTTATTATAGATAGATTCAGTCGACGTACATATACTTCATGTTCAAATTAAGTCTTTGGTCGAAAAACTATTATCCACACCTTTAAACCTGAATGGATTGGGGGATTTATTTTATGAGATATGACATTTTGATTTTTGCCTTTTCTTCTACAAATTTTACACGAAAGCCCTTGTAGGTATATTTATAATAAACTTACTAATTTTTTTTTTTTTGCTATAAAATAAATAACATTAAAAATCGTATGATTAAAGTTGGTGAGCATGTTCACTAAATTACGTTTAAATTAAAAATAATTATGTATATAAGAAGTTCGTCATTGACTTAATTGTAAAAACTATTTTTATTTTTTTTTGTAGAAATTTATATTGCATGAAAAGGCTTCGAAAGCTAAATATATAGGATAGGCATATGTATAGTATATGTATATGAAATCATTGAAGTAGATACAAAGCATGTATGTATATTAAGGCATTATAAAAATGTATAAAATAATAACAACAAAAATTTAACAAAACCAAAAAAATTATTGAAGTAATTTTTTTCGTAACAGTAATGAAATTATTTAGATTTGTATTAATTTAAAATTAATAATAAATTCTATAGATAAATTCTATAC
>JANSTT010019900.1:0-10508 GCA_026745375.1 Platyura marginata
GATTTCGAAATTTCTCCTAGTCTAAAGAGATAGTAGGTATATGATATGCCAAGGAAATCCTTGAATATCAAATCCACCAACTGACCTTTCATAAATTAATGGACTATAAGCGACGTTGCTATAAAAATGAGAGCGAAATACGAAGTATTGAGAATCATCAGACTTGATTAGGATTTTCATCATGACATAATTATTTCAATTATTAGAGATCCATTGTAACAAAGTTTCTTGTCGGCAAGATCCACCAAAGATTGTCACATAGAGAAGAAGGAAAATAAAGATAACTCAATAAACATTTTTTGGATGTGGCGACTTTTAAACTGATTAAAAAAGTCAATATTTCATACACTCATATTATCAAAAATTGCAATTAAAAGACTTAAAATTGAAAAGGCTGCCAAGTATGGGACGAAGCTTTCACCCAGGACCAGATCTATCATAGGTTCAAATGGTGCATTGTAACCGAGCGCTACATTACATATTAAAATTAGGGGTGCCATATAAAAAAAAATAAAAAAAAAAATTATTATTCCAATTCACATAACAACTCTTCACTTTAATTAGTTATTATAAATTGAAAATAAAACATCCAATAACTTTCTATCCCTACAACCTCAAAAATATAAAACAATAAAATGTACCTATACCATTTATGCAATATGCCTATACCATTTATCAACGCCATCTTGAAAATACCAGGCCGTATTACGTATGACGTGTAAAAACGAGGTAGAAATATTGAATTTTTTATAGTGCAATAGGGTTTTGATTTTAACGTATAAAAACCTCGAAGGAACTGAAGAAAATTATAAAAAACTTTTTTGCAAGCTTTTTTTCTTTATTCTTTCTTTATCTATACCATCTTTCTATAAAATATTTGTCAATAAACATTACCGTTTTGATTTTCAAGCACCTTTTTCTCTTCACACCGCCTCAACTTTTTTCCTATGGACCTAACATTTCATAACTAGCATGTACCATATTATTCCTGTAGATAAAGATTTTGATAGCATACACCAAATATGATTACACCATAAACATGCATTTCTTTCATATATATTTTGTATGAAGATTTGTAAAAAAAAAAAAACATTTAGATGGGGAAAAATATATCGTCACCGAAATATTAAACACGGCTATCTACTAATTTGGTTGATACTTTTGGTTGAACTGTTATGGTGTTCTAGCGTTAGTGTGATATTAGTTCTCAGTTAACATTTATTTTATTCTAGTATAAAGTATCAATAGTGTACCGCGGTTTAAGTTGAAACCAATCCCTTCTATCCCTTCTTCACACAGTCCTGTAGATATTTTCAACAAGTACAGGTATAAATATTGAGTAGGCCAACAGGGAAAACCTATTTAAAAAAAACCTAAACCTACCTTACGGGTGATGTGGAGATGATTTAAGATTTTGGGGGGACCAAAACAAGTATTGAACAGGGCGCAAAAATAGCTAAAACCAGGCCTGCTTCCACTGTACGTCTTAAATACAATCTATTTTGGAGTATATATGGGCGGCAAGCTGATATCAAATTTGTATAAGAATGGGTATTTTTATACTCCTTACAAAATGAAAATTTGGAAAAACTATTTAACTATAACTATCCATTTATATAGCATTTTTTTGTTGAAAATCTTTCAATTCGTGAAAAAAATACAAAAAGATGCGAAAAAATTTTTGTACGTTTTTATATATTTTATATATGTATGTATTTGTATATAGCAGTGGAAGCAAAAAGAGGTGGTAACATTGCATTATAATATTATTCATCAGCGTACTTGTATTTGTTTTGTTCTCCGTTATCTTTCTAGAAAAAATAAAAATACTAATAAATATTTCATATTACAAAAAAAGCTTCTAAAAAAGAAATTTACTATTTCCATCTAATAAATCTAATAAAGAAACTTAATTTTTGTGCATATAAAAATAAAAACGACCCAGTATATTATTTACGAACACAAACTTTTCCATAGAAATTACCTCAATATTTTTTTTCCCGGGGTTTCTTCTTATTTTTTTTTCTTCCAGTGAACTCTGCTAAACGACGACTTAATAAACAGACAAAAGACTGTTCACAGATAAGTGGTGTGGAAGGGACAGCTCATAGTGAATTAAGGACTTTTCTTTTCTAAAACTGTAAAAAGGAGGGTAAATTTCAAACAAAAACAGCTAAAAGTAAGAGCTCGTCAAGAGGTCAAAGCAAATACCACGTTAGCAGATTTCAGCTTCAAGGGGTTTTAGTTGTTTGCTTTGTCCCATTTTGTAGTCAGTCTAAATGGTGCGGTTTGTTTGATTTGGTATGAAATTAGCACCTTAATTGAAATCTTGAACACGATTATTAGATACCTATACAAATATAGAGAATCGGGATCGGGAAACTTTATTCTTTTTATAGGTAGGTAGGTCGGTATATGGTTTTTTGTTGTTATAATATACAAACAACTTGGAAACATACATACATACATACATACATACAGACATACATATATGCATGATATTAGAAATATATGGTTCACTAAGCTTTTCCTTTAATATATAAGATGAAGAATATTTGTTGGAAACTTATTCACACTTCTGTGTTCTTCTCAATAAATTTTATGATAAAAACATTTTGCGACATAAAGCAATCCTCAACCTCCCAAGATAATCTCCGATCTTCTTATTCCTTATTTCAACACACTGTTGGCTGGTTGGGTTGACTAAGTAGGTAGGTAGATATCTATTTCTCTGTATAAACATATACAAAATACTTATAAATATAGGCGAAAGGGAGTTTAATGTTAAATTCTTGGCGTAGCATTTTTTTGAAATGGTGATGATTTATACCCTCTTTGTTTATATCTTTTTTATTACCTGGGCAAGTGAGCCCTGCAGCATAAGTCTGGATATTTATATAGATACAAGATTGTTGAAAATATTTTTCAACTCAATAATAAATTTACCCCTTTAAAGTGGATGTACAGATTACTTTTAAATTCACAAGGAAAAAAAAAATTACCCTTAATTAATTAAAAAACCACCATTTTTCAATAGGCTTGTCTTATAATAATAAAAACTGGTTTCAATAGTTAAGTTTAGGTACATTTCTGATAACTGTTCTTTTCCAATTTTTTTCATATCGTCCAGCTTTATTAAGTTAAGTTTAGTTAATAATTGCTTATTAGTATTTTCTCTTACTTATTTGCAAGTCTCTTAGTATTTTTTAATAATGCGTGTATGTTTGTAATGTATGCATGTATATGTAATTAACTTAAGAATATCTTGATATGAGACAATTTATGAGGTTAGATTACTGAGTTGATTGAATTCATAATTTCTCTAAGTTATACATCTTTTTCATCACCTACCAACCCTACATATAATGTCGTCCAGTAATTTTAAATTATTAAAGGACTAAAAAAAATCATGGTTGTGAAATAGGAGGTGCATGGGTGATTATAGTTTATTTTTGAAAATCGCTAACAATTTGCCTTCACAATAATTGTTATTATTATTATTCATTTTATCAGTGAAATTAACTTTAATTATCGTATTGGTACTGTGGTGACTTGTTATTATTTTTAACTTATTATTTTTAAACTTAATCAAGTAACCAAATTTTCATTACTGTGTTTTTAGTTTTTATAATTTAAATTAAGTTTTCTTTGTTTAATTTTAATTCTATATATAAGTTAGAATTTTGTTAAAAAAGCTTCTTATTAATCTGGCAGTCACTCTGTTTGGACTGATCAAACAAGCTAATAATTTTAAAAATAATAATAAATATTTATATATGTTATTTAATTAACATTTAAATTGAAATTATCAATTAAATAATTAATTTCAAGAACAAGGATTTCTTTAATTAATTTAATTAAGAAGACAAGGCTTCTTCTTATTCTTGGCAATTCTTTATGTCAATATTAATGGATGAAGACAGGGCTTCTTCTCCATAGTACAATAAAAACTGAATTTATCGAAAAATAATGAAATGTTTTTGATTTTGTTTAATTATAATATAATGAAACTTTCGAAAAATACTTACTAATATTCGATGTTTTTTAATAATTTTTTAATGCTCTACATCTACATTCTACAACTTTGTGGATTTTTTTGTTTTGTTTATCTTTTACCGCTACGAATGATACGTGCACAAATATCAAAAATGGTTACTTTTTGTACCATTTAAAGCTATTGGGGTTATGGGGTCTGATTAAATTCAAATTATTACAAATAATTTGTGTTTCCAAAAGAGAACTTTTCCCAAATTTTTAAAGTAGGTACAACATATATAAAACTCATGCCACCCGCGTAATCATGTGACCATAATTCTATAATATTTAAAATTGTGACACATCAATTAATTTTCTCAATTATTTTTGTTTTTGTACGAGGAAAAACGTATTGTTCCCCTCAACCAAAATCTAATTTATTAAATTTGATACGAGAATATAATTAAATTATTTCACAATTAAACTTGTCTTTGTTTAACAAGATTAATTTTGGATAAACTAAAGAAAGTTTACCGCAACAAAATAAACCAATTTATCAAGTTCGAAATTTAATTCCAACGAAAATTAACATTCCATTGTTTTCCAGGTTTTCGGTTCTCAACTATACCATATTTAATGTGTAGGTATGTTGTATAGTAAAACAACAGCCCTATTTCGTCGCGATTTGGTTTCCTGATTTATTAATTTTATTCAAGGAAATATGTCTTCGTTTTCCTTCCTTCCTTCGTCGCCCATTTATAAAATAATAAACCAAATCACGATGAAAATTAATATATTTATATTCATGGCATATAGTCACGTACTTCTCAACGGATATCTTATTATGGTACTGTGATTTGACTTCATGTATAGACATGATTTACAAATGAACTAATGAAAATTGTTTGGCAGGCAACACGAGACGAGGCGCCTCACTTACTATATGTATGTATGTGTATTTGTATGTATATTGTACATCAGAGTGAAGGCTACAGGATGTATCTTGATGGTGCTGGCTCAAAAATTGGTATGAGTTGTGTGTGAAGTATATTATGTATGTAGATAGGTATAGATACATATATGTTCGCTAAAAGCAGTTCAAAATGGAATGTAGAAATGTGAAAATTTTGTGAATAAAAAAATGTTTTGCATACAGTTTCAAATGTATATCTACGTATGTATGTAGTTCCTACCTACATATTTATATGTGTGATAATAATTCCTTAATATTTTTCTAAAAAGAAAAAAATTCTTATATACGCCTCTCGTCTTGAATGTAATATATGTACACGAAGCTCAGAAGTCTTATTTCTAATGCAATTCAGGTTCGCGTCTTATGGAGTTAATTTTAGTTGCACGATGAATCATAATATTGTGTAATATGACGATGGAGCTCATAAAGAAACCCATGAAGTGTTATATCACGGATTAGAATATATCACTGGCAAAAAGATTTTCATCATAATTAATGCGGATTATTGCAAAGGGTTTCAAAAAGGGGAAAAAGAGAAAATTAAAATTAAAATTAAAGAATGGCATCCCAGGAAATTAGATTCCTTATTGCAAAACTTATTCAAAAAGTTAATTTTAATGAAAAACATAATACATAAAACATACATATACATAGAAATATTAAATCGCATTTTAATTTATTAGAAAACCATAGAAAATGTATATGTACATATATATAATGTAAGTATATTAGCAACTTATGGCTACGCAATAAACCTATCTTTTAAAAGTCCCTGTGTGAACTTCCAAAAATAAGACCTCTTTTTTGTTAGCAACCAACGACTTCCCAGAAAGCTATGTAATACACTCTGTTTCAAAACTATAAACGAATTTGAAAATTTCCGATTTCTAGGGAACGAATGCGCCCTGTCATAAACGGTTTTCAGAATATGTAGTGACACTCAAGACTGTTCTAACGCACTAGGTAAGTTGTCTGGTCATAACGGTATTTCAGCTCTGTAGAGGAAATTCCAAGAAATTGGCGAAAAACGTTGTTTCATTATTATAAACGAACATAAATTTATTTAAAAAAACAATATCAAATATCAAATTAACAGTAATATTTAGTATTAGATGGATCCGTCACCTCGCTCAGCCTCTTGGACATGGATATTTAATATGTCCTAAGGTCATCAGGTGTTAAAAGCTCCCAGGACTTTTAGATAGGCTCTTTTGGGTCGTTGAGGGCACTAAATTGTCAGTTATTAGCGTATACCTTGCAAAAAAGCCAACCCAAGATGTCCTTCATCAAGTTAAAATTAAGAGAACAAGCGGGGCAGTCCATAACATTAATGTCCTAGCTCGTAAACCACTCTCACGTAGATCGGGGAACATTAATTCTTGCATTTTTCTACTGATAAACCACATTTTCTTCAGGATAACAGTGAATAAATGGTGCCAGGCAGTTCTCCAAGATTTCTTGATAATCCAGAATGTTCATTTTGGTGGATATAAACGCGAGTTCTAAGGTACCGAGCTTATTACATACATATATGTATACATAATAATCTAAAACAAATTATAAACTTCAAAATAGTTATGAAGTTTTGGAGTAAATATCCAAACCTCAAAATTTTACCATGTGGATAAAGTAGTCAAAAGATGTAGGGATAAAGTAGATACTTGATTGCAGCGCCATAACGGTAGGTCGTGGAACTTTTTAGTGTATAAATGAAATATTCATTTTTGTATTCTCTATAATTAGTGTCATATTGATTTCTTTTATATTCCAACTATCTATTGAGTAAACCATTTACTTTTTTACTTTTAATATCAAAATTATGTGCACACTATACCACAGCCTCTCCTATCCCTTGTCCGATTTGGTCCAAAAATCATGGACGGACGGACGAGCATCCATGTTTCGACTTAGAATCTGACGAGAAAGACAACAGTTTTAAATTTTTTTCGATGAGTATTAAGACACTATACAAACTCCATACCAAAGTTATAATACCCTTGATTAACATCATACAGCTATAAAAACAATAAAAATGTTTCTTAAAATGATCAAATTTACAATTCTTACATTCAAGAAAGAGGTATTGAATTTGAAAATTATACATAATGATAATCGATAAAGTGAAAATAATGATTATATCCTTTATTTCTTCGAGATTTCAAAATTTCCAATACACAGAAGATGAAAACGAAAAAAAAACTGTATTTTCCAATGAATAATAAATTGTTTTTGATATACAAACGGATTGGTATTGCAAATTTAAAAATTTCCTTAAATTGAGAAAACCAACAAAAAAAAATGTCTTGTTAAATGTGGCGAAAAATATTTTTCCTACTGTATTCGAAATAGATTTTAAAGATGAAGGAAATTAACGATGTCTTTTTCCAATTGAGAATTTATAATAATATTTGGAATGGTTTTTTTTCTGTATTTTAGTTGTATACAAAGTTTTCCATTCAGGCGTAATACTGCTATTGTTGTATATTATTTTTCATAAGAAAAATGAGGCCTTTTTAGCTGTAATCCCATCACATTTAACTTTCAAATTTTTATACCACTATGAACAAAGGTTTTATAACTTTGGTACGGAGTTTATACCGCCCCTTAATACTCATCGTATGTCTTTCTCGTGAAATTTTTAGTCGATATATGCATGTCCGTCCGTCTGTCCATGATCAAGATTTCGGCTAAACGGCGGAAGCTAGAAAGGTTAAATTTTGACAGTTTATTATGTAGTCCTAGATAATTCAAAAATATGGTTAAAATTTTAAGATTTTTTAAATTAAAATAAATTGAATAAATGCCAATGTCAATGCCATTGTTACCAATACTCTGAAATATCGCAGTTTCAATTATTTTTTAAAAAAAAGGGAAAAGAAAATTTAATTATAGATTAGCTAATACAACAATTAAAATATTTACATTTAATTTGCATATTGAAAGCAAACACAATATCGAAAGTGTCAATTCAACAAAAACACTTGCCTGTTTCAATTATCTGAAAATGTTTGCAGACTATTTGTTTACTGTTTGCTCTTCATGTATGGTTATCTGGTGACAACCAAACTGATATATACATGACATAAATGTAAACTGGGCATGTGTACCAATCTACTGAAAACAATCATAATCGATTGTATAGAAACTGTTTTCATTGAACAGTAATAGACATATGGTTCAATGATTGATTTTTTTGTATATTATATACATATAAGTATATAAATACTACATAATGCATATGACTAGTTAAACTTAAATCCGCTCAAAATTTCTTTTCTTGGGCGCCGATTTGGTAGTGTATTTATTTGACTGTGTTCACGGACATACGGTGAATTCAATCCGTAAATGTGGTTATTCTTGCTATTGACACCAAGTGATGTGGTTCGATATTCTACTTAATAATTGTTCAACTTACAAATCCCTAAGGCATCTATTATTGATTCAATAATAAATTGTTTACCTTGAAATTTGTGTTCAAAGAACTATAATTACAAACTTAGACGGAGTTCATGGTTTTGAAGTAGGTATCCATAAACCTATTCACACACTATACCCACCGTCAAACAAACTTTCCAATATTAAAATAATTGACTCTTTCCATAATTGTTTACATTATACAGACAATATTCTCTTTATTAATCACATGGGTTATGGTGCAGACGAATTTACTTGGCAAATTTCTGTTTTAAAATGAAAATAAACAGAAAACATACAGAATAATTTTTTCGTGGCCAAAACTTCAATTTTACGAGTACATCGTCAGATAATTTTTTTCTATTACCTTGTAATGGGCCCTCGAAGATAGCAATAAAACAATTTATTCCTATTTTAGCAACAAAAAAAATTTAATTCTGACGTTTTTATTGCTGTGGAACACGAACACCAGCAATTGGTTTTTTTTCTATAGTTAAACCATCGACTTCATTTGTCTTTAAATGACCATACAAAGTAACTGAATGAATTCATCAAGTTAACGTATAGGATGAACATAACAGATAATTTATTTTTATAGATTCGTAAGTAGTATAAGTATTTTAAGTAGAACCTTTACCAATTGACTTTCTTTTAGGTTTAATTTATATTTTTTATATCCGTATGATGTTAATCAAAGGGTATTATAACTTTGGTACGGAGTTTATAACATAGAAAAAAGATTTTAACATCATTGTCTTTCTCGTGAAATTCTAAGTCGAAATATGCATGTCCGACCATCCACGATTAAGATTCTGACTAAACAGCTGAAGATAGAATTTAGAATTTATTATGTAGTCCTAGAGTAAGATCTTTATTGTGTTTGTAGCATCTTAGTTGTTACAGTGTGAATCTAGTTTTTATCATTTACTCGATAGAAACAAATTAATATGACAACAATTATAGATAATACAAAAATTAAGATTTCATTCATAGACTACAATCAATCTTATGTCATAACAAATATGATAAATGATAAAAAATTGAAGATTTAATTATTAGACCAAAAAGTTCTACGACCTACCGTGATAGGCTGTAATAAATTTTAAGTCATTTCTATTTTATATTCAATTTTCCAAATATATGTTGTTGTTATAGAGACAAAATAGACACTAACAAAGTCGTACATAACAAACAAGTACTCTTACGGGTATATTATAATCGACGTAGCCAATTATTCGTCATTTACTGGTTTCTTATAAAGTACGTTGTATCTATGTACGATATATATAAAAAAACAATAGACAATAGTCAGTATAAGCGGGAATCATTAATTTACCCCTTGTCTCGACAAAACGCAAATCCATAAAAATATCGGAAATATCCCATTTATGCAACCCCCCAAAAACCATTTCATGTGTTATTTGTTCTGATAAAACAATAAAGTAAGGGATATATCAAATACCACTGCGGATAAAGATATTGTTCGGATGGAGTAGAAGGATGTAAGTGAGAATTTTATTGCTTGAAATAAAGATTCCCGTTTTCTTTTGCTATGGTATCAATTGATGTATGTTAGATTGGGTGATGGAACCGTTTGAAAGTCAGCATTTTAGAGATCTTGATAAATCTGCCTATGTAGAATGTTTCTATATGGTTTCTATCTTAAGAAAAAAAAAAGGAATATATTTTATTCTTCTATTTTCTACTTGTAATATGAATAATTTTTCATTGCGTTTGGATGTGTAAATGTGGAATATATCTATGGGTTGATCTCTTCGTTATAATGCCTATAACAAATAAAATTTCGGACAACTGTCCGAAAAAAATAGAAAGAAAAAATAATATTCTAATTTATTTTTGAAAGAAAATTTCAGTCAATCAGTAAGAAAGAAAAGGGGTAAAAAACTAAAACTAAAACTAAAATTGCTTGGGCGCTAAAATACCCCAGTTGTCTACTGTAGGCGCTGTGGAAAGAAGTACATATGCAATAAAAAAAATTGCGACGCATGAACAACGCCAATCGAGGTCTTAGTGTACTCGCCGTATATATGTAGATATACAAATTTATTTTTAACCTTCAGTCCGTGTTGGCCAAAAAATGTTACATATCGTGTTGGAGGTGCCTGTGGCACCCCATATATTTTGT
>JANSTT010019901.1:0-10507 GCA_026745375.1 Platyura marginata
AGAGAGAGAGAGAGAGAGAACGAAAAAGAAAATAATCACAATGTTCACTTTTGTGTACACGGACAGACGGTTATGGAATTGGTATGGTGAGAGGTACAACAAAGTACAACTGAACAATGGGTGTAGCGAGGTGGTACATAAGAGGGATAAGAATCTAAATTTTATCGAAAGACGAAGAAAAAAAAATACGCAAAGTAAAGAGTTAATTAGATGGAAACTAATTGGTCTAATGGTTATGCGAAGGAGTTCATTACATCATAAGATAACTTCCACTCTATACAATAATATCAAATTATTGTTTGTTCATAACCCATTAAATCCCTGTATATGTCTTACTTAATGCTCGTAAACTACAATACGGAAATTAAATATTTACGTTTGAACACGCATAGCTTATTTGGAAAATTGATAGAAAAATCTTAAATATATAATATACAGTGGAACTTCAATTATCTGTCAGATATGTGACCAGTAGCCTGAACGGTTAATCAAAAAGACGGATAATCGAGATCACATAAATTTTCGATTTCTTTTTTATTGTTGTTCAAACCCTAGAAAAAAAAGAAAATTTAGAGAAATAAAAACAATACGTCAAACAATTTTACTGTAATTTTCATTTTTTATTTAGTGAATAAGGAAAGGTATGATTGTTTTACAATCCAATTAAATGAAATGTCATTCTTCGCTTTTTATAAACAAGCAAAACGAAACGAAACAAAGACACAAATCTTCGGACTCGAAGGATGTCAGTATATGAATGAAAAAAAAAATACATACCGTCAGTTACGGTTAACCGAGGTGACGGATGATCGAGGTTCCACTGTACATAATAAAACAGTATATAAGTATACCTAGGTACATAATATGATATTTGTAACCAGATGAAAAGAACATATTTTGTTTTTATTTCTATAAATTAAAATTCGGTGTATACGTAAACGTGTACCGATTCAAAACAATCATTTCGAAATGTTCAGACGCACGTTTTAATTATAAATAAAACTATACGCGATTAAAAATAGTTTACCATCGCAGTTTACAAGATTGAGCAATTAATTAGTAACTCACCATCTTTCCCATATTAAATACAGATAATCATCAAATTTAATTTAAGTATTAAGTTGAGTTATTAATATAAGAAGAATATTTATGTTGGCATAATTTATGAAAAGAAATAAATTATAATTATGGGCCGTTTCGAGTCAATTTCAAATGTGTATAATTTGTAACCAGTAAGGAAGAAATAATTGGCTACGCCGATTATAATATAGGACAGTTATGGGTAATTAATAATAATAAAAATCATTGCAGTACCATAACGGTAGGTCGTGTAATTTTTTGGCCTATTAATGAAATCTTTATTTGTCTATTCTCTATAATTTTTGTTATGTTCATTTTTCTCTAATTCGAATAAATTTCGAGTAAATGATTAAAAATCCTAGAAATGATATAAAATTGTATCTATAATGGTATACATATGTATATATTCTTCCATTTCCAAATTTATGAACCTTAAAGGATTAACTTTTCCCACAAATTTTATTTGGCAAAAAATGCTTGATATTCAAAATAATATAAAAATATTAAGTTTCAAAATTGGGTCACTTTTTAAAAAATCGCCAAGGAAAATGGTCAAAATGTTCGGTGAACGCCCAATTTTTATTTTCATTTTCTTCCATCAAAATGACGTAAGTTTTCTTTTTTTGTTTAAATAGTGCCATGATGATGGGATCAATAATTCTCACGAGCCGCCACTGATTTACACACATAGGGATCAACGAGCACAGTAAATCTAACCCAGTCTCAACTATAGAAATTGTAGAATTACTCGATTAAATGAACTGAACTATAATTCCATTGCAAATTTTGTTTCAATGAATTACCAACTAATAACCACAAAATTCTTAGCATAATTTTCACAACTTTTATACTTACTCAAATCAATCTAAGACATTTTCCACTATATATATGTATACATATAAACTAAATCACTTATCAATAATTTCAATTAAATACGATGACATAATACTGAGTACTAACTTACTCAGTAATCTTATAACAGAAAAAAGGGTGATAAACTAGCACTTTTGAAAAAAATTCTCCATTAAAAATAAAATAAATCATTATCGTCACTATACATATAAGAAAATGCCGCAACAAAATGTTATTCTCGCTTGTACACAAATTTGTGACTGTTTATCCAGTATAGTTAAGACTCTTAACTATGCTTAACATACTGATAAAGACACTCAACCCGATTACGATAAAATGCCAATAAATTGTCTTAACTAATCACATGTCATAACACACATTTAAAAAAAAAAAAAAAAAATTTCGAACAATTTCAATGTTTACTAAACGAGCCCCAGTCGAATGATAAGACTTCTTTTACATATACCATACAATATATTATGATGCATAAATGCTGATGCTTTGGAACAATCTAGAGTACTCTTTGAACTAGGAAGTAATAACCGATCGTTATTGTGTTTATGCTTGGGTGAGTGTTTTATTCAATTAACGTTTTTGTATATATGGTACACAATCACACATCAGCCGCCGATAGCACAGTTTGATTTGGAAATAAAAGATTTAATCGAAATTAGCAGCACTGTGACTTACAGTATTTAGCGGTGTATTGAGTATTTTCAAGTTCACACTATATTATTTGTGAATGCCTCCTCCTTCTCCTCCTCTTGGCTATTCGATTCTAAAATTAGGTTTTCCTAAACAAAACTTCAAAAAAATTGATAAATATTTATGCCTCGTTCCATTTTTCTTTTTTTTTTTCATTTAATTGTTGATGTATAATTTAGTGTTTTAGTGTAAATTTCAAGATTTTTAATTAATAGTGATGGGTATTTTAAAGAGATGTATTAAATCATTGTTACTATTAGTTTTTTTTAATTTTAAAAGAGATTCATTTCATTCCAATTCATTCATTCAAATAATATACATCGGAGGGGTTAAGTAACCTTAAAGAGGTGAAAAATTAACATCAGAAAAGATACCCCGAACGAAACTCGAAATTAAAACCAAAAATATTTGAATGTTGAAAATATTAAGTTTCTATTGACATAAGCCATGATTTCTACTCGAACAATTATAGAGAATAAAAAAAAGATGATTTCATTAATAACGAAAAAAATTCCATGCCCTATCGTTATGGCGCTGCAATCAATTTTATACAATTTACAGGGTTTTTCTACATTTACTTGAAATATATTTGGATTACAGAAAAAATGAATATGACAAAAATTATAGAGAATAAAAAAATTAAGATTTCATTAATAGATTATAAAGTTCTACGACCTACCGTTATGGCGCTGCAATCAATTTTATCCTATTTCTAGGGATTCTAATCATTTCAATTCAATTTACTCAATATTTATTTGATGTAGAGAAAAAATAGATAAGGTCGAAGTCTTACATAATAAATACCGTTCTCATACAGGTAATATATAATAATCGCCCTAGCCAATTATTTTTTTCTTACTGGTCCTTACATAGCAACTTTATCCATGAAAAGAAATAACGAAAAAAATCTTTGGATTATTGTTAAATATCTATGGACAAAATCATTGGAAATTTTTATGAAAAATCCAACCTTCTCCGTGGTTTTTCAACAACAAACAACAAATTGTAGAATGTAAACAATCCATAAATAATTTTCTCCAATATTTCCAAAGATTTAGTGCTGAAATTTCAGTGGATTGTGTCCGAAATATTTCCACGGATTTTATCCACTTTATGAAAATGTTTACAAATGGTAATCACATGTATTACTGTGTGAATCAAAAAAGCGTTTCTCGCGATCCGAGAGAGTAGGTCTATTATTACATAGACTCAGAATAATCCTGTCTTTCAAATTGAAGTTAGTTTCATCAGATTTTCCGAAAGTTTGTAATTTGTTCAACTTTAACCACATAATACTTTATAACTCAAGTGACTCTCCTACTCCCCTATCATCAATGATGAACATTTTTGTTTTCTTGGCGCAACACCACCTTCAATTGATTAAATTGATTACTTTCCGGTATTTTATCAAAATAAATTTAACTGAACTCTATATATGTATGGTATTTGTATATATATACAAAGTACAACATACAATGACTCGACACTTTAACATCAAATATAAATTCAATTGCTTAATAAAATAAGGATCCCACAAATTTCACCAAGCTCATTTTGTATGATGTTTTTTTGTGTGTTTAACTAAATATAATTTATTTGTTAGCAATCAATTTGCTCACTAAAATGTAAATAAGCAAATTAGCAGACGCTGTGAATTTTCCTCAAAATTTAACAAAATAATTCAAACGAAATGTTCATGGTTTTCAATAGCCGACTGTTGACGCCATCGTTTAACTTGTAGAATTTTCGTTGAAAGCACTTCTCAAGCTAGCTTGAAGATGGTTTGTTGTTGATGGTGATATATTATGTACATATTTGAATATATATATATGCATATCTATAAACCATCTATATCTATGTACATAAATAGGTAGGTACTAGAAGATTGGTTCCGTGTTATTCAAATTGTACAATTGCTTTTTGTGGTTAATAGACATTTTCCAGAATGAGGATTTAACATCACTGTGTGTATATATTTTCTAC
This sequence comes from Platyura marginata, assembly GCA_026745375.1. NCBI lineage: Eukaryota > Metazoa > Arthropoda > Insecta > Diptera > Keroplatidae > Platyura > Platyura marginata. The sequence goes on from JANSTT010019901.1 coordinate 4,621, forward strand.
AAAATCGATCGAAGTATGTCTATAAATTTACATATAAGTGGGTAGTCGTCCATTGTGAAACGGTTTTTTGTAATTTAGGAAAATGAATTGTTAAGAAAATCAATTTTTTTTTCTTTAAGATATACTTATGTAACTTAACATGAACATTTTCTTATTGTAATATATAATAAAATTTTGGTATAAATTTATTGAAGGCTACTCCGGAGATCAATAAGACTGTATTTACCAGATTAACGTAGTAACTTCAAAATACGCTGGTTCATCTATGAAGAAAGTCGTTAAACTTCACTTTAAAAGTGTTTTGAACTGTGATTCAATGGTACTTTTTCATTTTTGGAGACAGCATGTTATATTAAATTTTGATAAATACAAATTTTACTCGCATCCTCAAAATTGGATGGCCTTTAAAAATATTTAGATTTTTGTTTTATGGTCGACCAATAAATAGGCTGTTAAGAAGATTGTTCCATTACAGTGTTTTTTTTGTTGAGAAATATGACCGATTTGACAATTAACAGATTGTTCTATAAAATTTTGTGTTAAATGGGTCAGCAAGTCGCCAAAATTTGGCAAACATTGAATTGAATGATTATGGATTGATCGGTTATCGGAAAAAATCCCTATCTATGGTTAGGATCTGTGACAAATTGATATTTAAGTAATTATGAAACCTAAACATTCCTACCCAAATTAAGGTAGGTGAGGAAAACAAATACAAAAAAAAACCATTGATTAGCAAATAACGTCATATACGATTCCCGAACGATTTTAAATGGGACTGATGGGAAGCGATCAAAGGAATGTCTTATTATTAAAAAAAAGGTCAAGAAAAGGTTTGTTGGAGCTATTTTCCATAATCTATTTAAATGAAGGATAGATTGAGTTTGTATCCTAAATCAACGTCTCGTTTCTGTCCTCTCTTTAATAAAAACATTCGTCAGCAATGGTGATACGTGAACAATTTCGTACCGTAGACAAATACAATGGAACCTTCTTATTTAATCTTAATGAACTTGCTAGAAGTGGACAAATTGATTTTTATTGTATTTTAAGGTGGTCAGTGTTCAAAAAGTACACAATGGACAACAATATTTTTATCAAAAAAAAAACTATTTTTTTTTTGACTAAAGGTGGTTTGTTAAAAAACTGAGTGGATAATGTATTATTTTTGTCTAATAGACGTAACGTCACTGTTCGACAGTGGTTTTTGTAGGATCAATAAATCATTTTCGAAAATACAAAATTCGATTCATATTTAAAATTTGATTTTCGAGTTTTTTTCTATAAACTTTAGTATGTAAATAGTAGGATAATTAAGTCAGAAAGCTTAATTGATAAATAAAAAGAAAACTTTCAAGTGCACCAGACTTTTTTTGTATACCAGACAATTTATGAATGTAATTATAATATACTCACAAACATTAGCCTGATGGAAATACAGATATGAAAATTAATTTTTTTCCCATTTTCCTTCTTTTTCTTCCTAAACTGGCACAATATCAATTATCATAAACAATCACATAAAATTTAAAACACGAAATTCTTCAGTATACACTTTAAGTTTCAATAAATTTCTTCAATTACACAATAAACAAATTTTTCCTTTGACTTAATAGCGACTTCACACTACCCACTCAGGAAAATATTGTTTCCAAACTGCATTGAGATACAAAATTTTACGTCTATATACAATTTTCGTTCAAAAATTTGTACATGTTACAATGTAACCACACACGCGTTGAGTAAAATTCTCATCATTCAGTAGACGAATTTTCTAAAATACCAAAACAACATGATAAACCATCATCATTGACGATTATTGCTTAAAAATTGGAAAATACAAAAAATGTACACATACACACACAGCCCCACACACAATTTCGGATACTAAAACATGACAGTAGCTCACAACAAGTAGTGAATATTTGTATGATACTATATCATCTTGTCTTGCTTTCGGCATGTATATTATACTAGTATGTAAATGCGAAAAAAAAAGAAAATTCTCTAGAAGTCAACGTGTGTTAGCTAGACGGAAATCAAAATGCAACTAAAGAAAATTTCGAAACGCAAACAAACTGCTTAATATTAAGCATGCTGGCTTTGTGGTTCGTTTCATTGTGAACAGTATAATTGTGTCCAAGCTAAATTTATATATATCTCAGAGAAAGAGAGAGAGTGTGACATGAAAATGTTTTTAAGCTCAATCAGAAAGCTTTGATGAGTTTTTCCGTATAAAAGTATATGATCGAGTATGTGTCGTATATATACATAGGTATGAGAAGTTATACGTCTACCGATGCCGGTAAAAAGAATATGGGAAAATTGAAAAATTACAGATAATAAAGCTCTCTCAATATACATACCTCTCTCAGTAAAAAAGCTTTAATATGGAATATGAAGTTTGGTTTTTCCTGAAAAAAAGTGGATAGAATGGGACATTCACATATATTCAGTCATAGAGGAACATTTTAATAAATTATTAATCATACACATTTCTGCTTAATGCAATGAATGTTTTGTTGGTTTTATCGATAAAATTGTTGTTTTGTATTTATTTTAAACTTATCTGGTATGGTGTGCGCAACCACATTTCTAGAATAAATTTTTTATCACAAAAAAAAAAAACAAAAAAAAAACAAACAAACAAACAAAAAACCAAAAATCATTCGTATTTGAAGTTGAATTGAACGGATGTAGGTAGTTTGGTTGTTGTTAAAATGTAAATTTATTAATAACAATGACATTTATTGTCAATGACAATTCTTATATTTTTGCTCATAGAATTGATAGAATTAATCTACCATACACTAACACCTGCATTCTGTATCTGTGATCTTATAATTTATAAAAGCACAAATCAAAAAAGTACCGCACCACCATAAATTGATTGACCGATAGAGATCGATTGCCAATGAAATGAACGTTCCAAATATGTACACTTCCAGGAATTGACAATTTGTCACGTCTTAGAATTTTTTAGAATTTCAATTTTTCTTTGTTAATAATCAAATATAGAATTGGACTGTTAAATAGAAGAGTATTTGATTGAAATGCTCCCTTCCATGGGTGTCAAATGTGCAAAATTAACCCAAATAAAAAATTCCTAAAAAAACAAGGCAACTCATTGAAAAAATAATTAAAAAAAACCCAAAACTAGGAAATTTGCTTCGTTGCTTTATAGGGAGGATATCCGTTAAGTGATTTATACTATTTTTTCTTCAAATGTCCCAGCTAAGCAAATTGCCATAACTGGCCCCGGTAGAGAAAATTGAAATTCTAAGAAAAATAGCAGTAAGTATTCCGAATCTAAAAAATTATGAAGATTATCATAAAAATTATTCATTGAAATCAATTAGAAATCATAAAAATCATTGGAATCAATGCAATGAATCATTCAAATTATTGTTCAAAAATCATGAAAATCATTGAAATCTATAAGCACACATTGAAATCATAATCAAATCATCGCAAAAAATCAATGAAAACTTAAAAGAGTGGAAATCATTGAAAACAAAGATAGAGAAAAAAAGAAATTCAGGCAATTACTGATACAAATTAATTTCATAACTTAATCGACTCACTTAGTAAAAAAAAAACAAGAAATCAACCTTTACGGTCCGCTTCTTCAAATAGTTGTTAAGTGGATTTATGACAAACTAGACATTTTCATTAAATTGATAAGGTATTCCGAGTCATCTCTAAGTCTGAAGTAAACAAAATTCATATAAATGCTAAAAAATATAAGCAAACAACACACATTAAATGCCAACATTTATACATTTGTTCAATGCTGCAAAGTAAAGCTTTTGCAAAACTTTAAAAGCTTTTAACTAAATTCCCTTGATATACATCATGAATTGAAATCAATTGCGATGCATGCGGAATCCCTTTTGTTCAACTATCTCAAGCAACAACAACAATAACAAAAAAAAGGAAAAATTTAATTCAACGATTTTCTCTCAACAAAAGAATAAAGGAACGACAACAACAAAAAAGAAAAACCTGAAGAAAAATCTCCATTAAATTGGATAAATCCAAAGAAAATCTAAACTAAATTCCTCTCTTGTACCGACTTTACAGGACTATATATTATTTAAAATGGGTCTAGTCACCCCAATATGTATAGCGCCGGTTGTGTATTCCATTGGTGTGTTTAGAATATCTCACCATTACTCGTACTCCTTGTTTTTTTTTTTCATTTTACATCATCCTGCAAGCCCATCACAGCACATATGTACACACAACACACACATTCCCTGAACGGAGAACGCAGACCACATAAAATAAATGGACGATGCTTAGGAGATTGATGTCCGATGTGAAAAATATAAAAAATGTGCGATAAAAGAAAATTTGTGGCCATGACTAGGAAAAGTGCTTTTGGGAAAATTGTTTGTTAATAAATTTTTTTTCGTTTATAGTGAAAACAGTTTTTTTTTTTTTTTTCAATTATTTGACTTTTTAATGAAACATGTAGCGGCGGGGATCACGTAAATGGGAACGATTTTTCTTTGAAAAATTCCTACACTTATTTGAAAACATTTTTGTAGACAAAATATTAATCATGAGTGTGTTTGATTCTGCCAGATGGATAAATTGACTTTATATTGCATTTTGTTACTGCATGTGATGATTATAAAATTTAAAGTAAACTCATTGGTTGGTATGTCATGTATTTTGTTGCAGCAATATCGTTTGAGATGCTGTTAAACATCTGGGTGAAGTGTTTTTATTTGTTGGAAAACAAAGTTTATGAAATTGATTGTATGGAGACGGGAAGGCAACTAGAAAATGCAATCTGGAAAATGGATTTGTTGATTCATAACGATATAGTTTATATTGTCGTTAAAATACTTTTTTTTTTTTTTTTATTTATAGGTCACTAAACGTTGTAAACGCAATAACTTACTCGAAGGACTATTTTAGTATTATAGACGTATTTATATTAAATGAAAAATGAAAAATTATCAATGGAATTTCCGTCAAAGAATGTAGTGAAGTAAATACTATCTCTTATTTATGAGCTTTTATAGAATATTTGTGGTTTACATCAAGACGAAAGATGATCGCGATGGAGTGTTCGGTTTTTATTTTGTATCATACAATAAACACTAAATTGATATACAGGTAGCTCTTCTACAACACGGTTTAAATCTAACACGATAAAAAAATTACAAAAATTCTCGAATAACACGGTCTCATACAACACGGAATTATGTTGGAACCTATCTACCGTGGTATAGAACTGACACCTACAGTACGAATAATCCCTGCTCCCCTATAAAACAAATTAAAAAAAAAAAACTCTTAGACTTTCTTTAATGTAAGTATTTGGTAATTTAGATGATTTTAATTACAATAAAATGAATTACCTGTATAAAACCTAATTTTCTTGAAAACGGCAAATTTTGTACCAATAAATGCCTTTAAAATCAATTTGACTTTGAGGTCCAGAATTATAGAAATCATCTTATAAAATTTTTATGACAGGTAAGGGAACATAAAAAAAACCGCTCTAATTTGGATTGGAAATTTGTTAGGAAAATTTTGTGCCCTAATAACCGTGTCTATTCAACTTAATTTGCATGTTAGGAATTCTCCATTTCCCTTATTCTCTATCAATTTGTTAGAGACTAGGCATCAACATTTGGAAATCATCCAAGAAATATATTAAGAGAACTAAGTATGTGATTTTGAACAATGCTAATTCAATATATAAAAACCAGTAAAGAAGTAAAAATTATAATATACCCGTATGAGTACTTGTTTATTATTTACAACTTTGTACATGTCTATTTTGTCTGTAAAATAAATTAACAAAGGGTAAATTGAATTGAATGATTAAAAACCTTAGAAATGATATAAAATTGATTGCAGCGCCATA
>JANSTT010019902.1:0-10507 GCA_026745375.1 Platyura marginata
GAAATTTGGGTAAAAAAAATATTTTTGACTTTCAACGTCCGCCATTTTGGAAAAAATGGAAATTTTTCAAAATCCTTTACGAAATTTCGACTCCTTTATGTTGGTATGAACCGATTTTTAAGTTTCTATTTTTTTTTTTATTTTGCCAGGAGACATTTTAATTTAAATTCTCATAAAAAAAAATATTGGAAGAGTACAAATAGCGAGTTTAAAAAAAAATAGCCGATGTCTATTTATTTTTAAACATTTCTGCTTGTCTGCCATTTATTTTTTATCTAATCTACGAAATTTCGACTCCTTTATGTTGGTATGAACCGATTTCGAAGTTTCTATTTTTTTAATTTTGCCAGCAGACATTTTATTTTAAATTCTCACAACAAAAAATATTGGAAGACAAAATGGCGAATTTTCAAAGAACAAAAACTAAATGGCCGACGTGTATTTATTTTTAAACATTTCTACTTGTCCGCCATTCATTTTTTTTATCTGATTTACGAAATTTCGTCGCCTTTATGTTGGTATTATAGAAAAATAAATTTAGGAAAATGTAACTTTTTGAAAAAAAAATTCCTCTGGATCCTATCTAATAAATTGACGGTGACTGGGCAACCGGGAAAAATGTTAAAAAATACTGAGAAAAATAATAGAATTTGGTCAAGTATTGTGATTTTATGCTTCACAATGTATGATTAAAATTGCTAATTCCACAAAAATTGCGTTGAACGCACTTTCCATTAGAAGAGAGAAAATTGATGAAATAAAGGACGAAAATTTGAGAACAGTTTGATTAAAAAATAATTTTCTTTAAGAAATGATACTTTCAAAAAAAAAAAGTCGAAGGATCAAATACATAAAATGATGTACAAAATACGGAAACTACATAGAAGAGGGCATCGCTAACTATATATGGATGACTTCAATGAAAATTGTTTTCCATAAAAAACACTTCTCCTTTTATCATCAATACCATAACTTATTTCATTACTAACAACAACAATAAATTATCCTATGTACCTACTTTACCTATCTACAAAAAAAAAAAAAAATCTACTTAAGTACCTACTTAATTTAATTGAAAACATAACCAAATTCATATTAATCAAAATAGAATTATTTTATTTTTCAAAACAATACATCTTAATGTCTTCAGCTAAATCCTTTATTGTCAAGTTAATCTTGGTTTCCCCATAATCGTATTTACTCTAATATTAAAAATACATTTTCACAAAAAAAGGAAGAAAGAAAAAAACAATCATAACAAAAAATTTGGAAAAGAGGTATTTCTTAAGGTATTTCTGTGTCGTAGGTACATCTTTATTAAAAGTTAGAAACTTTTGTCATTTCAAATGCTTTTGGTAAACTCAATACTTAGGAAACTTTTTTTTCTTTTTTTTTTTTTGGAGATTTTTTTTATTTTTCTCTCTCTTTCTTCTCATCTTATTCCACACTTGAAATACGCGCGTTTCAAATTAAATCCCTATTTCGTTCATAAAATTGAATTACAATAAGGATTTAAAATGTTTAATATAATAATTGTTTTTGTTTTTCTTGTACAATTTTGAAATTGAATATTATTATTGTGTTATAATAAAATATTAATCTTTCAAAGTACGATGAAGCACAGCTATATATAGAATAGATAGAGAGAGTATTTGCATAACTTAGCCAGGCATAACGTTATGCATTTATAACATTATGTAATTTGAAATTAGGCCTTGTAACTAATTGAAATTCATGTTTTTGTTTAATAATATGAAATGACTGGAATTGGTACAATGAAAAAAGTTTTTAAATTAACAAAATTGGAAAATTTAACTTTTGTGTATTCAGAAAAAGACATTTTTTTTTTGTTTTTTATTATAGTACGGTGTTACCTAATACAGGTTTTAGATTTTAGAAATAAATTTCTCAACTAAAGGGAGTCAATCTTTCTGGTAAACGGAGAAAATCACCCTCGCACAAAACTCCCCCTTGACAATTTTTTGTATAAGATGGACAAAATCCTCCCCGGACAAAAACGCCGCTTATAATTTTTTTAAGTCGTACAAAATACCCCCCTCCCCCAAGGACCAAATCTCCCCTGACAAAATTATCTCCTTATCCTGAAAGAATTTTGTCTGCTTTAAAGAGAATTATCAGGGGGGATTTTGTCCGCTATAAAAAAAATTATCAGGGAGCATTTTTTCCGGGGTAGATTTTGTCCTAGAACCAATCATTCTATACAAGCATTCAATCAATTTACACCCGGGGACCAGGAAAAATAATTCACAGACTCATAATAAAATAAAAAGTTTTAGTTAGTGCGACATCTGTTGCTGCTTATTTGCTGGAATATAATGATGAACGTGGCTGCAGTGTTATTTCTGACAGACGAAACGCTACGAACCTCTACTTTATTTTTATTACAGATATGGGTGAAACAATTTTTTGCACACAAATAAGAAGTCGGAAAAATGAGCCACCAATTTGATAGGTTTGATACTCAGCGATGGATATTCTTGTCCGATTGATATTCAAAATTGAGACAATGATTGCGTTTTTTGTGTAACATCCTTATGATTATCATGATCAAGCGCGCATGATTTCATGTCTTTCAAGAATGAATTATTAATTTATTATTATTACGAACCTTGAATCGTGCAGCATTGAATCGTGCTGATTGTGCTACTATTTCATCGAACGATTTTTAAAAAAAAATGTGCGTATCCTGTATACAGGCAAAATTCATTGCGGACCGGTGGAAAAACGCTGCTCTATACACTTGATGGCAAAAGAAAACCCACATCAATGATTTTTGACTATATTTCGTTTGACCGTATAGTAAAATTGTCCACCATTTGCCCTTACTATAAACAATTTCTACATAATTTTATTATTGGTAAATTATAAAAATCTTTAATTGGTAAAGCATTTTCTCCAATATTCTTTTTGCAATGTGACTTTATGAACAATTCGCCGACATTTTGTCGACCAAAATTCATTCAAAATGTCATGAACACATTGTCATATAATATATGAAGGGTTCCGAAATAATAGTAAATTAGCGCAACTATCACATTGGGAACTGGTGCCACTGTAGAGAAAATACTGTGATAGTTGTATGAATATTGCATAAAAATGTTTTTATATTAAAATAAAAATCAAACAACTCGAATTATTGAAATTTACAAAATAACCAAACATTTTGTTATAACAAAACATCGTTTACAAATTCTTTTCAATCGTAATCAATCAAAATTACTTATCCCTATTAATATCCTAAACGCCTATACCTATGTATGTACATACAAATACACATACAACGCAAATAATAATTGATTTGTGAGTAATAGGTATGATTAGTAATTATTCAAAAATGACAATTCTGCATATAAATTCATTAATATTGTATTTCGATTACCTACTCAAATCAAATATTTGAGTATTTTATGAAGTTATCTCGATATTGCTCTACCTAGAGTTAAATTGAAATTTAATTATTCAATATAGTAGTTGGTTTTATTGTGTAATACGTAAATTCCGGTGATAGTGTACTTTTCCATATAGCGCGGTAGGCATATATATATTAATATGAAATATACATATAGATTCATAATTACTGCTAAGTAATTATTAATAGTCTTGGTTTACCATATTTACTAAAATCTCATTCCTATATTTCAATATTTAAATGAGTTCTGTCTGTGTGTGTGTATATGTGTGTGTGTGTGTGAATGTAATCGATTTTTATTGATTTAAATGGGTTATTATACGCAATGTGTATTTATGTATATGAAACTACTAATTACATGCCTTTAGTCTACCTAAACAAACAATCAGTAAATCAAAAATATTAATTTTTATATTAATTCGATATAATGTCGATCGTTCAAATGGTAGTGGAGTAAGCTTTTTATTTTCAACGTAGTGTCGAATAAACTAAATCATTCGCATTAGTTTTAAAACTTATCAATTTGTATTTTGTGAATTACTTCAAGGAACTCATATTGAACCTCTTATACTTGTAATATTGATTAATGACTAAAATTTACCAAAAATGGGTTTTTTTTATTGCCTATTATTATAATAATCTTATTATTATTGCATACAAATCATACACTTACAGAAGATAAACCAGTAAATGGAAATTAAAAATGGCACACATTTTTTCTTGGAAACGTCGCACTGGAAAACTCTAAAATCAAGATTAATAGCATAATATACCCAGTTATAGTCTTTTAAAGTTATAGAAACATTTTTGAAAGCCAATTCCAATTAGATCTAAGACATCTCTTTAGAGACAACAGTGAAATGCTCAAATATGTTTTTTTTTGGCCTTAGCAAATTGATGAAATCTAAGCAAAACATTAATTCGACATGTCTCCGTAGTCATTGATGATTCTGACACCATGTTCCAAGTATATGAACGAAAACTATATCTGACCTTGATGAAAAGAGATTCGTCGATAAATAATCCAATATTAAGTAGTGCAAGTTTATTTATGTTATTGGAATCAATGCTTAATGTTAGTTGTTTCATAAGTTCTAACCCTGACGATCATATATCATAGAGTGATCAACAAAAAGGGTGAAAATCGTCAACACTGAAGAACTCCTGCTTTTGGATAGAATAGCCTGAAGTGACTGACTATGATTCGTTTTTTGTATTTTTCTTTTACATTTTTCATTAAATTAACTTCAACATACATAACTCCTGATAAAATATCTACATATCTAGCCAAGTAGATAGACATGTACTTATAGATGGCTCTAACTTTAAAGGTCTTCCACATTAAATAAATAATTTATACCACATCATAACTAGAGAACTAGAAAGTACACACTCATAAAAATCGATTTAAACATATGTAGCCTACAATGTAGACTAAAAATTTCACTATGAATTCAAAAACTTACTTTGCAGCCACATTTAACCTATTGTGATTCATAATTACAGGCTCATAACTAACCACTTTTAGGTCTCTATAATATAGTTTTCCTTTTACACCTGTCTACCACAGCCTTCATTACTAAAAACTTAACTACCTCCATATATATGTGTGTATATATGTATGTATATATATATATAGTAGAACTTATAACTATAAAGGACACCAAAGGCACCGGGCTTTTTGTATTTAATAAATAGGTTCAGAACATATTATTTTCTGTATTAACCTATTCAAATAAGTCGACCTAATATTCCTACACTCCTATACATACCCATGTAGCACACAATGTACAGGTACACCCATATGATAGGAATATTTATTTATAAGTAAGTAGAGGTAGACGTCGGTAACCTATGACCCGCGGATCACCAAGTGACTCATTTCAAAATTTCAAGTGATACGACAATAAAGTTTAATACATGTATCTCTCCTATAACACGGTAGATAAGTTTTTAAGTAATTACGTGTTGTACGAAACCGTGTTATAGGAACAAGAACTAACATTTTCGCAATTTTCTTATCATGTTGGAGTAAAATCGTGTTAGAGTTTATCGTGTTATACGAGCATTTTCCCAATTTTTTTTTCGTATTAAAGTGAAACCGTGTTGTAAAAACCGATACATGTATATAAAAATAAATTATAAAACATAAAGATGAAACAATCACTTTGAGAAAATATAAATGTCATAGAACATAGTCGGAATATAGCGATCTTTTCCGAACGAATCTCATCATTACTCGACAAGCGTTAATTCACGTTAACAACGATGTTAGATTTTAACAAGAGCATATGCGTGATCAACAGATTAGATCAGCGCTCCTATTGGTCGGTTGGGCTATAATTACGCACCACCTACAGCCGACCAACAGGATCCCTGCCCACCTGGTGATCACGCATCTGCACCCAAATTCTGGTCGCAAATAACGGTTTTAATTGATTGATTGATTATATTGGAGGTGATCGATACACCTCGACCTTTATTTAGATCTATTGAGTGGGTTTATGGACGTAAGATCCCTCTCGGCTAGGCAGTAATTCTCCAAATGATCTCTCCTTTTTTGTGGATGATCACGGTTTTAATACACCCATTGATCCGAACCATCTTCTTAATAGTCACATTTTGGTTGATTGTGACCCGCAACCCATTAAACGTTTCCGACGTCTGTTTGTGGAGTTTTATTATAGGTGAAATTGAATTAATAAAAATTGTATCCGTAAGTAGCAGCCTATGGATGTTGGTATAGTAGACGTACACTACTATTTTACTATTGGCATGGAAAATTATATACTAAAAACGGAAACCAAAGTCTTTTGCACGTCAAACATAATTGTGTACTTAGAAATTGGGAATGGGTAATCGAGTAGCCAATTCTCACTCCATTTACTTTGATATAGAAGATGAAAAGGACCTAAATTACTCATATAATAGCTATGTACTTGAAATATATATATATATATACACCTTTGGGTAGATAAAATCACGGAGTTATACATACTACAGGTAAGTATGTATATATATAGTAGTATAACCTATTCATGTATGTACGCATAGTATATACATATGTATATATATCTACTAAATTGTAACATTGAATCTAAAAACATTCCACTGAACAAGCAAAGTTAAGATAAAAGTCGATTTCATTTTTGGAAAATTAATGAATTTCGTATACTTTGGTAGTAGTAGGGATAGATAGACACACGGCTAGCAAAAAACATGATTTTCCTAAATTTTATGTAAATAATGGTAATTAATGGGAAATATTATATTGTGCTGAATAATGCTGCTAAGTAATTGCTTTTAATTGATAAACCAATGCTCGTTGCTCATATTTTGTTGTTTTTTGCCCCCTCCCCTCTCTCTCTCTCTCTTTCTCTTTCTCTCTGTCTCTATGTGCTTGATTAGTGGCGGTAATTGCCTTTCTAAATATTGAATGTCGATCGGGTTTGTATGGAAAAGCTTTTCTGCCATCAATGCAGAAAACAAAATATATATATATATATACACATATATATACACCTATATGTATACATATTTCGATTTTTGGAACAAAATCCCCTTTGTAGCTATTGTTATCAGATTTAAGTGTTTCGTCAAGTGTATACTTAAGGATTCTCTCTATATTATATATAATAATATGTACATTTTTCTATATACATATATACATAGATTGTGCACAGTGCTTACGCTGCTTAATATAATTTTGGATTTTCATTAAAATTGCAAGGACATTTCAACCATTAATTGATTAAATCTTCTATGGAGAATTTATTTTCCTAATGAATAAAAGAGGCTTAAGGAGTTTTAAGAGCGGCTGCTTTAATCGATTAACCGATTTCTTCTTCGCATAACAATTAAGTTGTGAAACAATCATAATACCTAATTATATAAAAAAAGACTGCCGAGGAAACATCGATGTTTCCATCGATTATTTTAGTCAATTATGTCGGTAGATTTTAAATTGTAGTATGTATAAATAATGGTAAAAATTAAAAAGGACGAAAAGAATCTGCATAAGAACATTTTTTTTCACTCTTAGCAAAAGTTAATTAAAGTCTTCTTAATGACTAACATTTTAAAATATATTATTTGAACTCATCTCAAGGTCGGTGGCCACAGATTTCGACACTCCGTTCAAAGGAATAAAATTGAACCCCGTAATTTGTGATATAATAGAACCAAGTTACTCTATCCTGCTTGGCTGCTCTTTTGTGTTATTTTGAAAAAAAAATTATGTCATTGCAATGGAAAAATGAAAAAAAAATTTTGGGTTCGACCGATGTTTTGGAAACTTTGCAAAAAGTGACACAATTTTGAACTTTCTTAATATGAAAGATATACTTGTATATTTTTATTATTCAATTATTTTAAATTTCCAGCATTTAAAAAAAGTTAACCCTTTAAGGTCCATACATTTTGAACATGAAATGGTTAACTAAAAATTGTCAAAAGCCTACTCAGTGTTCTTCGAATTTAATTATGAACATTTTCATAAATTTTTACTTTTTAGAAAACACTAACCTTTTAAGGTCCAAAGAGTGCCTTTAAAGGGTTAAGTTTTAAAAACATAAAGAATGCTTTCCTGAACAAATTTAGTAGAATTTTAATTTTTTTTGATTAACATTTAACCTTAAAGGGTTAACTTTTTCGAAAAAACTTATTTTGCAAAAAATTCTGGAAATTTAAAATAATATAAAATCACGTCTAAATACTAATATTAAGAAAGTTCAAAATTGCGTCAGTTAAAAAAAAACCTCAAAAAAACGGTCAAGATCGTTCGTCCCTATTACTTACTTTTTTTATATGTAGACATGTTTACATTAGAGTTTTTAAGCAATCCTTTTAGCTACACTTAAGACTAACTATATCCTTTTTCATATGGATAGATATGCTTTTGATGTTTTTGGCTAATTATTATTAACTTTGTAAGATTATTCTTTTACTTTTTAGGGGAGGGGACACAATAGATCTAAATAATCGTCGAGGTTAATCGATCGCCCCTAATAAAGTCTACAATTTACAAGATTATTCTTTTTGCGCCCAGTTTCAATGCTCCAATGGTACCAATGGTAGGTGTATATTGTTGACTCCGTTTCCCTTACTCTACTCTCTACAGTTACTCTACTCTACCTTGGATGTTTTTTTTTTATATGAGCCTCCAACAATAAGAAGACTGCTCGCAAATTAATATAAATTATTTCTTTACATTCTATCTTTTTAATGTCACATCATCTTCTTATGAGATCCAGAATATATAATTTTAAGAAGAAAAAAAAATGGAGAATAGAGAATATATGTTAATGCGATATTTCTGTCATGCGTAAGAATAATAATTGAATTAAATATTTACATATGTTTCTATATACATACCATACATAGATATATGTACATACTCATATACGAGTACATACATATGTTAGTATATAATGTGGAAATACCCGTGTGTGTTGTGTATACATAATTTACAAGGAAAATCATAAATTTGAAAGTCGTGTATCTTAGCATTATGGTTTAAAAGTGAAACCTTGGGCTTTAAGCCCTGATTTCATTGTATAGGTATGTTCTTTAACAACAACAACAACAACAACATATTATAGTAGTAGCTCTCAATGTTATATATTTTGACATGGAATTTATGCTAAAATACTTTTCTAGAAGTAATACTCTCAAAACAACTTTTCGGAAATATATTTAAATAAGATTTACCTAACTTAAATTCAAAATTATATAGATTTAAGAATAGCTATGTAGCTGGAGTATTAGAATTTTTTTTAAAAAAAAGAAGATAAAATAAATATTTATATGGTAAACACAAATTACACAAGACTAATCAAAAATAATAAATGTTGGCACGTGTCTACCAGTATTGTGTTAAGGTGTTTTTTTAAAATAAATCAATAAAAAACACTTGAAATACTGAGTACTGCCATATAACTCATAAAAAAAAACCAATACATACATACCTAATATTGTAAATTCCGCAATAATAAATATTCAAGGAAAAAGTCCCTTATAATAAAATAAAATTATTCCACTTCTCTTCGAAATGAACAAACAATTATTTCTATACCAAATTTTCCATTTTCATTGAAAAATATTTGACGATCTTTTTATTTTTCAAACATCTTAAGTTTAAAGTAAAATTAACGGCCTAAAGAAGGTAATTAATTTACGAATAAATAATCACTTACGTAATTGAATGTATAAGGTAGGGCCACGATGACGACAACGACGCCACATTTCTTTAAAATTTAGGGTAGCAGATGTGTATATTTGTGTGTTTTTTTTTTCTTTTCTTTTTCTTTTTTCTTGCTTTTTTTTCGTATTGCGCTAACAATAAAGTATGTACAAGTTTATGTCCTATAGAGAGACAGAGACTTTCGTATTTTATGAAATACAAGAGCTTATTTTGATTGACAATTGTGTTAAATTTAAATAAGATAATTTTTTTTAATACAAAATGTTCGGGGTTTTTTTTTGTGTTTTTCTTGTTGTTGAGAAAAGCAATTGCATTATTGAAATTAATTATTTAAATTTCTCGAGAAGTTAAAGTGATTTACTGTGAGTGGAAATCTTGAAATGTCTTAAATAGTGGAATTCCAAATTTTGTTTAGATATTCGAAAGTTGTGCATACATAAGATAACAAAAAATGCTATAAATATGATCGAAATTTCTAAATCGTTGGCTATTTTGCTATCCTGTGGCTAGAATATTATTTAGTTCAATAAAACCGCTCCTTGTAGCCAAATTTTAATTAGAAATCGCTCAAGCAACTCATTATTATTCCGAAAAATGATTATAAGATGATCCTCTCTATATATGTATACAGGTAGTCCTCGACTTACGACTTAGATAGTTGAGAGAAGGGTTAAAATGACCAACATAATCGATTGTTGTAATAAATAGCATTACGATAACAACAAGAAAATCCAATCTTAAATTTTCTACCAAATAAAAACTTAAAACTTACTCTTATGGCTGTCGCCCACTAGAGCGTCGAATTGACGCGCGTCCAAAAAAAAACTGTAATTTTCTTGCATGTAAAGCGATATTTTTAATTTGTTTTTTTACAT
>JANSTT010019903.1:0-10505 GCA_026745375.1 Platyura marginata
TTATCGACAGTCATGCTACGAAACTTTCATTTTGTCTCGTTCTCGTTCTCGTCACGACTCTCATGCTAAGGCCCCAGTTCTGTCAGGTTAATTTTTCGTCAATATAGCACGACAGGCGCTAAATTGAAATCCGCATAAAGAACAGAAAGGAGAGGATGACGTGCCGCCGATGTGTGGAAACTGAAGCTAGCACAAAAGGCAAAATATGGAACGAAGTCGAAGCTTTGACAAAAAATCACATTTTGATGGCGGCTGTTTGTGGACAAAATTTGTCTATATTTCCCCGAGGATGATGATGATCTTACGGTTCTCTACTACCATCTGTTAACTGACTGACGTGTAACTATTCTTGGTAGATAAAAGTCTCATTACAAATTGTATTCAAGAATAGAGATGATGGTTATGTACCAATGTCGGTTCAACGGCCTTGTCACAAGCAATTTTTATCTTTCAATTCTCGTGATCTTATTTATTATAAATTCTGGAAATGCGTTAAATTCTTCTAGTTATTATAACTTATTATCCTTTGTTCATGGGGTTACTAATTGGAACTGACTAAATATGAAAATTTCCACTGGGAATAAAAAAAAAATGTCTAAAAATTATGATTCCGATCTAAAAGACTTGAAATTTGTTTATTTAAAATAAGCATTCCGTTTACATTCATAAAATATACTTTCTCCTCCTAATCAAAATGGGGAAAAGGAACAATTTTATTCTTTATCCATTTGCACCTTCACGTCCTTCCATTCAAGAAAAAAAAACACATTAACTATTAGACATATTTAACTCCATTCAAATTACATTAAGTGGAAGCGACGGCTTTTCTTCGCTTTCCACTTTCAATGGAAAATTACTGTTGGTCGGGATTTAAAACCCACATCCCATAATACCAATACCAATAGGTATAAAATTTATCACACCAAATACTTTTCACTACGTTTTCATCGCCATTTTTCAATGTATACTTAAAAGCCTGGCAACATTTTAAAATAAAAAATCCAAAAAAAAAATTGTTTTCTCCCAGCCAAACCATTGACTTCTCTCTCTCTCTCTATATTTGATTAATTGCCATTCGTTCAGTAATTAGCATTTTTTCGCCGAAAAAGGCATCTCCATGTATATTACGTTAATATTCACTCTATGGTCTATAGTCTATAGTCTATACTCTATCTCTATGGTATACTATGGGGGTATTTAACACAGAACAAGCTTTACCATCTGAAAACCACTTTATCCCAGGAAGATAATTAATAAAGCAAACGAAAAATGTTGTAAATTTGTTTTCTCCTATACAATACATACAAAACATATATGGTGCATGGACAAATATTTAAGCAGCTCCAAGTTTGAGGTTGCCTATACCACGGATGGTCTGACCAGCCATATTCCAGTTCTCATCTTTCATATGTGTACATAAAAGTGGTCCTGTTTTGTCTATATTTATGTACAGATAATATACGGTGCGAAACGAAAACATTTTGTCTTGTATATATTTGTGTGTGTGCGATGTGTGTGTGTGGGTGTGTGTGTAAGTATTGTATACACTTACTGCCTTATATTACCGCACCACAAAAGCAAATGTGTGCAAAAGGATATTTGTCTCTTTGTGAAATTTATGTGTCTGAATTACGGATAATAAACCTTTTCTGGTGACTTTTTCTTCTACTTTGCATACGAAATTTATTGAAACATAAAATTTTTACCAACATAGAAAAGGCTTGTTTGGTGAATTAAGTTATTTTCCAGAGTGAGAATTTTTAATTTATTTGGTACACTCAACGACTCGTTAGGTCATTAGAGAAATTAAATTTTTTTCCAGGATATTACAACAAAAAAAAACAGAAAATCTTGAAAAACGCTACAGTATTTATTGATCCTGTTTTTATTTGGTCTTCTTAAATTTCAAGGAGTAAAAAGAAAGTATCAATATATTATTGTATACAGAAGAGAGCATCCCCCATAAATATATAGAGCCAAACAAAAGTCTATTTTTTAACTGGTGAGATGTTACATCAATCAGAGAATCCTCCATTAGAATTATTTAAATTATTTGTGAGAGGGGTGAGTGAAAAAAAAAAAAACTACGGCGGTAGCATTCTTACACTTGACTCTTTTTTGTTGTTGTTCTCTCGCACCAGGGAGAATATTTGCCGTTTTTGTACATTGGAGAGTCTCATGTTTTTCACCTCTGCCACTGCCATTCTCATTGTATATATAGATTGCCTAAAAAGACGAAAAAAAAAAAAACATTTAAAATATTACTCCATGTGAAATGGTTCGAAATAAGAATTTACGATATTGTTGTTGTTGTTGTTTTTTTGGAGGTTTTTTTTTTTGAAGGTTTTTCAAGTGAATGGATGATATAAACCAATTTTATCCGAACAAGTTTTAATTCTGGGGGTTAAATTTGAAAGGGTGAATAAGCTATTTGATAAATCATGAATAATTAGCTCATTTAAAACGGATAATTTATCGTATTTTATGATAAATTGTCTATGTTTATCCTTGCTAATTAATTGCCAACTCTCGTCTAAGGTAAAATTTGGTTCTAATCAAAATACCTAATTAATAGATTAGTTAAGTAACTGATGTTTGAATGTCGACCAAATAATATTATACTTATCGGATCGGCTTAAATTGAATTACTATCGATTAACTATAGAAATTATCTCTCTTACCAAGTATATATACTTGTATAGTCATCCTCTTGAAAGGATACAAATAAAATTACATTCATTTATGTCGATTTTGGGTTAGTAGGGTTGCGTTTTGGAGATATCCCTATTGTAACTTATTTTCATTAATTATTAAGAAAAAATATTCAACCCTAAATGACAATAGATACGGTGATGAAACAGTAACAGGGCGCAACATATGTATATAAATGTAGAATATTACATTACACAGAAAAAAATCGTAGGTAAAATAGAACAAAAAGAAATTTTTTTTAAATATTATGGAAATTTTGTACTGCAAACAAAGAATTTTTTTAATTTCAATTTTGGCCCAAAATCCTAGACATTTTTTTTTCCTTCCTACATATTTTCGCTATATAAAAAATTAATTTTTCAAATTGTCATGATTTTCCATATATAAGTAAGATATTGGTGTAAGGAAGGCCTATCAAAGGTAAGGGGGGGGGGGTCGAAAGAGGCCCTAACTTGTGCTTTCCACCACAGGTTTTTTTTAGATGGTTACAGCACTAATTTAAAAAAAAAACCAGAACCTTAATACGCCGTTCTCCCGCTTCACCGTTCTGTCGGTTCATCCGCCATTTGCATACTCGTATATGTACGTACATTTTTATACTGTTCGAGATTTATGATGTCTACACACTACATCGTTCAATCATCGCAAATCTACGCTGAATCGATGCTGAAGCATTCATGGGTGAGAGTTTAATGATAATTTAATAATTTTTCTCTCTTTTATTGGATTTAACGAAAACACGTTCATAATATTACACATCGCGATAAACTGATCGACTATGTGTCAAAAACGACTAAATCTACTAGCAATACTCAACATTAATTACCAGATTTCGCGTATTTTGTACAATTCTGATAATAAGTGAATTTGGTAAACGTAAACCGCACAAAGCTTTTGTAAAATAATTAAATGTACT
Organism: Platyura marginata; assembly: GCA_026745375.1. Classification (NCBI taxonomy): domain Eukaryota; kingdom Metazoa; phylum Arthropoda; class Insecta; order Diptera; family Keroplatidae; genus Platyura; species Platyura marginata. The sequence continues at coordinate 3,629 of JANSTT010019903.1, forward strand.
AATCCAATAAATATTAAATACCAATGGTTTTTATTTTTTTGCCCACAATTTTATTTTAAATTTTGAATCGCCTATAAAACATTAGTTGCCCCAGGTCTCGCATTTTCTCTAAAAGGCCCTGGGTGTAGGTATAACCAATTAAGTCAATCAAATATAAAATAACAAAATTTGAATTGGTTACGGCTAGCTACTATATATTGTTAGGCAATAAAAATGTTGCATGATACAATTACCTAAAATGACAGATCAAATAATGTTTTAAGCTTTAGATGTAATTTACTATACTATCTATCAAAGTGATTATACAGTTACTATGGATTGTAACATGATTTTCCATTTTCTATACCTACGTATAGATATTTTGGATTGAATTTTAATTGAAGTACAACATGCCCTAAATATGTATTTTAAAATGAAGCAGTTTTTTCCTATATACATGGAGCGATTTTGATATTTGAACTAAATTTTTGAAACTCTACAATTAAATATTTTGATTAAAATTGTTACATCATTTTGGTGGTTTACATGCGATTTTGTATTGTCTTTCAATTAATTTAGAAAACGTTTTACACATAAAAATGAATTTTATTTATTACCGCAAATTCGAATCCGTCAATAACAGGGCCCATAAGGGTTAATGGTAGGTTAAATATGATGGCCGCCTATTAACTAAGCAATACTAAAAATAAGTTTTCCATTTATGTTAATTTTATATTCTATAAGGGTTAACAATGAATTAAAAATGATAGCAACACAAAGGATAACAATTTTTTGATATTAAAACATTTTTCGAAATTTTGTTATTTAGTAGAAGAAATAAAAAATAAAACGATTTTGTAAAAAAAAAAAATATAAAAGGAAAGCTTTTAAAAAGAATGTGGCGATTTTATCCATTTTCTAAATCAATTTCTACCCAAAAATACTTAAATCAAAATTTTTGTTAATTTATCTCAGCAAGTTTTGGAGTTATTTTGTTTTTGAACCAGTAAACGATACTTGAACGATAATCTTTTCTTTTCTTTAAAGCTATTTGCATTTAACAAATTTAAAAAAAAAACTAGTAAATTTCAATTGAAGAATTATTGCTTGTTTAAATTTTTAGAAAATAATTCTTGACAAAACTTAGACAAATAGCTTAACTATAGAATAATTGCTTTGAAATAAACATTCTTCTTATCTCTTGTCGCAAAACCTCGTTTTTCATTTTTGTGTGCACCAATAAAAAATAAGGAAACTGAATAATATATGTAGGTCAGCCCTACTACAACCCGTCTTCAGTCTAACACATTAAGAAAATTACGAAATTCTCGTATAACACGGTAGTTCTACAATAGTCTCATACAACACGGAAATATGTTGGAGCCTATCCACCATGTTTTAGGAGGGATGCCTGTACTCATAATGAAAGGAAGACAAAAAAATAGAAATAAAAAATAAAAAATCACGAGCGCTAACGTTCCATCCTAATTTTTTAATAGAAAAATGAAAATTTAATTAAAATGCAATAACCAAAAATTACTTAAGTAACGTGTAATGCCCTAGCAAGCAAAGGGTAAATTAGAAAATATCCAAGAACTTCTTTTTGTACTTGTATTTTGGTCGCAAATTTATAAAATCGGAATATCTGAATGATATATCCGTACACTTCAATTTTTTTTATAGGTTTAGTAAATTTGATTCAAAGTGTATCGAAATGTTAGTTGTGGTTCACAGATAAACAATTCCGATCTCGACACCTCTGTATAGTAGTCGAAATAAAGAAATTTCCATTCCGACATTGAAATTTTATGCGACCAAAATATAAGTATTATAGGTTAGGTAACAAACTTTAAATACATACACGGTTTTGCCTGATGATATTAAATCTATTAAATTACCTCAAAAGGCCATTTAAATCATCAACTTTCCTTCTGGTGTGTTGCTGACACATTCTATGCAATAAATATCTGTCTAAGGACCCATTTAACTTGTAAACTGCGAACAGCATAATCTTGACAATGACATATTTCTGCAGGTATATTGCCTATTTTTAAAACAAATAAATAAAAAAAAAAAAAAACAGCACACATTTTCTGCATTACCAACTGCTACCGTGATAATACACAGCCGCCCGCTTAAAAAAAAAGAAACTTTTTTTTTGTTTTTTTTTTTTTTTTATTCTCCTTACATTTATTTACAAACGCTATCAAATTGTGGTATCTCAAGCTTTTATTTATACTCCTATCAGCACTTGAAACATGTTCAAAGTACATGAAATAATACCAAGGGGTTGTATCTAGTTCTAGCGCATTATAACCGTATATGCCCACTCCTGTATATATATTTTCTAACTAGATACATATTCACGTCAACAAACATACATACCAGGTGAGATTTATTGAGATATTTTTTTGTTAAATAGGAAAATGTTATGTCACTGCAGTGTTGTACGTATGTAATGTAGATGTACATATAGTATGTAGATACATAATAGAAAACTAACGTGTGCAAAACATACATACATACATGCAAAAAGTTTATAATCATTAAACAGAAATAAAAGTAAAACAAAAACTGAAAATTTATTTTTGTAACGTTTACCTCTACATTTCAACAATTATTATACGAAAGAAAACGTTAAATTTAACGTGTCGTACATTCGTAATTAAATCCATTGCACTGTAAATATGAAGTTGCTTTCTATAATTACATAGGGTAGAGGATGGTATAGTTGGCACCTTGGAACCCATCCAGTAGTTGGCACTTTTGTGATTATTGTGATGTTTTAATGCCCCCCGGGGGCTTTTATTACTATTTTTATGAATGAAACAAATAATTTATTGAGAGTTTACATCCATTCAGCATCCAGCCGTCCATTGAGTCGATTTCTATTCTAGTACTTCTCTTGTGGATGAACTGGCATAACAATTCACTGTAATGGTCTGTATCACAGTCTCCAACTTTTTTACAGATAAAAATTGGTCTTTTTTGTTGGGCTGTCTAACTAAGATTTTCCAACTTTGTTCTGACATTTAAATTTTGGCTCACAAAATGACGGATTTTGGTTCAAAGAAATAGAGCAAGCCCAAAATCTTTTCTGAACACAATTCCGACCCAGAATCCATACGTTCGAGTTAATTTATTAAATAGACAGATATGCTTAAGGAGGGGAGACCGGGGATGGTTGTCACACCTTTTTTTGGTTGGCTATAATAGCTAAATGGATCGACATTTTAAATTCAGCTTGATCTTAAAGTCATCGTAATATATTTATTATTTTCTTATGACATTTCTAGGTAGAGCTGAGCCCAGCTATCTTTTAAAATGGTGATATACTCTAGTTCCACAACTAACGTTCAATATTAGGTGCGTTTTTGTGGGAATCGTAGACCAAGTTTAGTCTTACGATCGACCAATTTTTTTTTTTACATTGGTACCGCTGCAAACACTTTTGAGTTATGTCAAAAAATATTAAAATAAAATGATGTAAGTACATGTTTTATGATTATGAATCTTCGACTAGAAAAAGAAAAAAAACATTAAAATAACAAAATTAATTTTATTCGCTAATAAAAATGACAAAAAAATCTAATTAGTACCAACTTTAGTACCAAAAAAGTTAAAAATATGTCCATGCGACATCTGCTGAAGAACACAAGAACCAGCAAAAATCCGTCTTACGATACACCAATGTCGGTCTTACGATACGCCATCAAAATAGTTGGTGTTACGTTAACACGTAAAACAACAACAACTAAGATCAACATTGGTCTACGATTCCCACGAAAATGCACCTATTAGGGTAAACTAATAATACCCCATGGTTGGTTGGTTGGTTAGAATACCCCATACACAGATCTATTCTCTAGCTAGAGATAGGGATGTCCGTGTAAAATATTCGATTCTGTGAATTCCTAGAAAATCAACGTCGTCTTAAATTTCTTAAAAAAAAAACCTTTGTTCAAGAGAAGATTCAGACATTATCTTAGATCATAAATATTGAATTCGAAATATAAAACATACACACATATCGTATCGTAGGTATATCATTACAATATCAAATATTTAAAACTTTTGGATTTTTCTGTCTATCTACATGAAGCCAAGCAATAAAATCCCTATTTTTGACATATTTCATGCAACCGTTTAAGATATAAATATTCAAGTGGATGTTATGTCAAGTTTCAACGGATATAAATCTAATGCTTTCAAATATACATATTGGAAATTGCAGTATGTAGCACATTTTAGCATATAAACGGCTTGTTGCGATATATATTTATTGAATGTTAAAGGTATAAAATCTATAAAGAGGGTGGTTTTTCTTTTCTTTAGTCATTTTTAAGGCGTAAGTAGATGATACAAATAAAAATAAAATGTTATTAGACCATTTTCGCTAAAATTTGAATAATTTTTTGCTGAAATATTTCACTTTTTCCAAAGACCACCCGCCGGAAATTTGGTTTTTTAAAAAAGGACCGCCCTTGATTTTTATAAATCTTTTAATCAGTGCTGTTGCACCAAAAAAATAGTGACCGCACCACACTTTTCAGTTCTAGTATAGAATATTTTGAAGGACAACTAGAAATTGTAACCAGTGACCCTATAATTTTTCAACAAATGCGACCCAAAGCGACCTTTAAAAATGGTCTTGAAAAAATTCATTAAAACTTTTATCTCTATTAAAGTTAGCTTTTCTAGCTATCTGCGTCGCGTGACAATATATTTATGTACGGAATATAAAAATGTAGAGAATATAAAAATGAAGATTTCTTTCATAGACCAAAAAGTTGTACGACCTAGCGTTATGGCGCAGCAATCAATTTTATTGAATTTCTATGGTTTTTAATCATTTAGTCGAAAAGTATTTAGATTACAGAAAAAATATATATGACAAAAATGATAGAGAATAAAAAAATAAAGATTTCATTCATACATAGACTAAAAAGTTCCATAAAATACCGTTATGGCGCTGCAATCAATTTTGTCATTTCTAGGGTTTTTATTCATTTGTATTTATTGTACAGACAAAATAGACACGTACAAAGTTGTAAATAATAAACAAGTATACGGGTATATTATAATTGGCGTAGCAAATTTTTTCTTCTTTACTGGTTTTATGATAAGTTTTGGTTCATATTTACATATTTGATGTCCTGTTTAATTAAATTTGTTTTTTTATTGTGAAAAAAAGTAAAACAATGAGTGTCACTATTTGTTACAGCTTCCTCACGCTTCGCCTCTGGTTGTATGTATATAGTAAGTACATCGTGACCCTACATATGTAAACTGAAAATCAGTCTTCTTCTTTACTTTCTATGATTTCTTACAGTATGCCGGCAAGGCTCCCATCCCAACTCAATGATAATTTTACGGCTCTATCTTACACCCAACCAAGTTCACTGTCGGGAATATGTAATGGTGAGCCTAGAGGTTTACAAAATGTTCATCTAGCTGCAGGACTTTAAATTAGTACTAACGTCATTTAGAAGAGTATCCGCATAAAATTAAATGTTCCTTCCGCTTTCAATGTTAACCAATTTTATTTTGTCTGACACGCACGATAAACTTAATAGAAAATAAACTCGACTGCCAACGATCATCAGGTTGTGGCTTACTGGAATAAAAGGGAGTGGCATCAATCCATTTGTTAAGTCTTTCGTATATTAAATTGTCTATGAATTTATCAGAAAAATACTGGTGACCTATGTCCTTATTAATATTAATATAATTATAAATATGAAGAACGCTAAAGGAAGGATGAAAGAAAATTTGATTAATTCGTAGTTGTTGTAATCTACATAAATGTTTATTCTAGGATATTAATACCCTTCATGGTGAAGACTTAAATTTAAAATATTATTGGCTTGGTTGAAGTTTAACAAGAATTTGAAATATTCTTTATAGACATTCCGGAAATGAAAGTTCTCTTCCTTATACATTAATCACAAGAGCACAATATGGAAAAACATCCCTTCTAAAATGGTTAGGGATATTTAAATCAGCAAAATTTTACCCTTTACACAGTTTATATGCGTATTCTATATATATACATATATATGTACATATAATTATAATATGGCTTTGACTATACACAAAACCCTTGTTTTTATTATATGGCCCCTGGCAAGATCAAAAATGTTTCAAATTTGAATAACACTTCATGAAAGTCGACAAGGAAAATGGATTCTAATGAGGATTGAACTTCTTTGAAAACATTGTTTTGTTTCTGGTAAACATAGTGTGACTTAAAAGCTTAACAAAGGGCTATTTGTATAAGGTGTTTTCATTTAATCTTCTGCCTATCTCATTAAAAAAGTTTTCTTTAATTTTTCGATTTCGATTGTTTTCGCATTTTCTCTCTCTCACTCTGCTTAAAATTTCTAATTGGTCATCTTTAATTTACACTTCGGTGCACAATAACCAATATTTTCTTTGAAATGTTATTTATGCCATTAAATACTTTATTGTTGAATACATTTCTTCTTGTACTGGTGGTAGCGTCTAATAGAAACAAAATCAGTTTTTTTCCTATTGTTCATTTGTATTAGATTGACGTAACCTCATATAATAACATCTTAGATATACATACATACCTTAAAAATGATTTCGTAAAATAGATTCTTTTGAATGGTGAGAATTATTAATACCATCGTCAGACTATTTTTTTTAAAAAAAGTGATCCAATTTTGAACTTTCTTAATATTAAAAATATAATTTTTAAAACTCTGTATTTATATATAATTTTAAATTTTCCAGCATTTTTTGTCAAATAAAATTTTTGGAAAAATCTATCCCTTTAAGGTCCATAGATTTTGAGCATGAAAGGGTTAAACAAAAAAAATTTTAAAAGCTACTCACCCTTCTCAGAATTTAATTGCGACGCGATTCTTAACCT
>JANSTT010019905.1:0-10504 GCA_026745375.1 Platyura marginata
ATCTTCATTTTTGTATTCTCTATAATTGTTGTCATATTCATTTTTTCTACATTTTGACTACCTTTCGAGTAAATAAAGGGTTTATATCAAAATTAGGTGAACACTGTACCACAGCCTCCCCTATTTTTTGTCCGATTTGCTTAGGACTAGGGATCTTACTCTAGGACTACATAATAAACTGTCAAAATTTCAGCTTTCTAGCTTCAACCGTTTGGCTAAAATCTTGATCACGGACAGACGGACGGACGGACATGCATATTTCGACTTAGAATTTCACAAAAAAGACAATGGTGTTGACATTTTCTTTCTACGATGAGTGTTATGGGACGTTACAAACTCCGTACCAAAGTTATAATACCCTTGATTAACATCATACGGGTATAAAATAGAGAGAGAGAAAGAAAGTATGTATGTACATAAAATATCAAGTTTGAACAATAATTGTTTTTAATTTAAGTGTGAATATTACATAAATAAAATGTCGATAAATGTATGTATTGCATATGTATGTATATAAGAGGCGAGCCAATATCCGTTTGAATTCAGTACAAACTCTATATATTGTAGTTATACCCACGGTATATATAATGTAGGCATTCACCCAGATTATTATTCGATTTTGTTCTATAGACAGACAAGATCCACCCAGAAACACTTCAATCTGACAGATTGATGATGAATAGAAAGTGTAGAAAATTGGGTTATCGATATCGCTATATAATAGAGGTATACCTACCTACCTTGTATATTTGGAGTAGGATATTTTCAAAATAGAAAATAGAATAAAAGCATTGGTATTACATCCATACATGCAAATGTCCTTGTATATAGAATGGATGTAGTTTAACCCAAAAAAAAAAAATAATAGAACCTAAACAAATTTAAAATGGAGGGGTAATGGGAAACTATAGTGTTATCAATGGATTTGACAATGGATAATATAAAATTTTTGGGATTGGCACAATTTCATTGCTGAACTATTTATGTAGATTGGGGATATTTACATCCAGGAAAGCAAACGTTGACCCAAACTATAGCCGTCGTCATATTTTCGGTATATGGTTGTGTGAATTTGATAAGGGTCGACGGCGGCCAAGTGAAATTCATTTTTGTTTGTTCTAAAATGGTTTTTTATGATTAGTAGGGTTTACGAAAGATTTGATACGTGATTTTTTTGTGTTTTTTTTTTTATTATTTATTGACTTGTAGGTACGTCTTAGTTTGTCTAATTTTTAAAAAAGTGCCTGGAAAAAAGAATATTTAAATAAGTTGTAATTTAACAACATAACCAAGTCATTTCCGAATATTACAAATATGGGAGGGAAACGTGAAAGGTTAATGCCAGTTTAAATAACAAAATTTGGCTCGATAAACATTGTTTCCGCCAAAATATATGTTTAGCCATTAAATAACGTAAACGAAACACTGCCCAAGCATATAGTAATGTAGATAATGTTTCAAAATGTTCTGAAACATATTTCCTGGCCCACAAAACATAAAAGACAACAAGGAAACATTGGAGAAACATTTTTTTTTCTTGTGGAAACTTTATGGAAACATGAAATTTCGTGGTGGAAACAAATTTTTCTCATGTTAATAAATATTTTTGAAAATGTGTAAAGCATAATGGTAAGGATATGGATTGGTCATTACAAGTTAGTGGAACATGATTTAGTACCTTCAAAGCACATAAAATATAATTATTAAATATTGTAACCAGACCTGAATAGAAGACGCATAACTACAGGACTTTCACAATTTCAGACTTCTACAAATGCTGAAACTTTGCTGATGATACGATAACTTTAATTACGATAATTAGAATTAGAAAGAGAAAAATGTTAATAAATTCCATCAGTTCAATCATAACGGAATTTAAAAATATATTTATAGTGTTATGATGGTATAATCGCTCAGTTCAGTTCAGTTCAGTTTAGAATTCTGTCATCAACCATAATGCTGGAAATAAATATGTTATTTATATTATAATAAGAAAAACCCAAGAATAGGACAAATTCAAATTAAGTTAATCTCCCTGTCAAAGAGTTAAAATTGAAAGAAGTTCTACCTACATTGATTGACAAAATAATTATTTGTTTTTGCTTTCCGTAATGTTTGCTAATTTAATTAAAAAGCATGAATTGTAAGTAAAACAGAATGTAAGTCACCAATTAAAAAAAAATGGTTTTATTAGTCCAAAAAGTTATGGTCAGTTTTGCGAAAACAAGTTTATGAATAGACAACTTTATTTTTCTTTAATTTGCAATAATTAAAAGCAAAAACGATTTTTGTTTTACCTGCGAATATTAACAATTTGCTACCATCTACGGTCTACAATTCGAAAGCATTAATTACGTTAAAGAAACGGTGCCAAATCCAAATAAATTATGTACATTGCTCTTTTCGTTAATTGTCCCGGTCCGTTACATTAATACAAACGCTTTTAGTATAGTTATTATTAGTAAATGGATTAAAAGCTTATCCGATAATTAAAAGCATTGCCCAATATTTTCAGCAATAATTAAATGTAAGTAATACGCTAATCTTCAACATAATAAATATTTACCTTCTGGGCAAGGGCATCCGTTTGTACCGTATCAATTTATCCATCTCTTGACGATTATTTATTTATTTTTTTTATTTTATATTTATTTATTATATTGTTTGATAATCTCTGGTACCAACAATACCACAAATCAAACAAAATTCTTTGTTAAATCAACAAAACAACGCAACTCTTTAACCACAAAATTTTCAACGACACGCACTTAACCGAAAACCACAAAATTTATACATTTAACATCAATGATTTAAGTAAATTATGCTAATTAGTACACAGCACCTAAATTGGATTTTTTTTTTTATATTTTTTACCTTATGAATGAATCAACAACAACATTATTATCTCAAAACATATCTGTCCAGAACCCGGAACCGTGGTGACAAAACAATGTACGACGTGTTAATGTTAAGTGAATTTCCTCAATAATCGACGAATTACATTTATTTTCGAAAATAATGTTCGTTCTACAAATTTCATAATTTTTTTTTTTTTTTTACCCAAAAACTATACACTACGAGCTCCTACTACTGCCAGTATATAATGCCGGGAAAAATTTACCGATATTTATCATGCAATGCCATCTACACTTGTTGACGATCGCGAGTCAACTGAATTTAGCGGTTTCATTTGACCGCTTTTTAGTTTAGTAATTTTGTACCTCACCATACCTCATCACCATCATCATCATTATCATCACCAACATCATTATCATCATCATCATCATCATCATCATCATAATCCATTGTGCTCTCATGTGGTGTTTACCATTCTTTTCATCTCAATCCAGAGATCGTTCAGCGGTGTATAGTGATTTTTGCAGAATTTTTGTTTGAATCGTGATCGTCATCATCACTGTGTTGGGAATGGCTGTGTGGGGCTTTCCACTATGTATATAATATGTACCTATCAGAGTCGTCGAGTTATGCGAATTCGCAGTTTTTGCTCTGAAATTATAGTTTTGTGAAGTGAATGTTTATTGGAGAATTATATCATATCAGTAACAGTTTACCGGGTTTGATTTATTGCCGGTAATATTTGATCTTAATTTTAATTTTGTTGCGAAAGTGAAAATTTAGTGCGGGACCATTATAACAAATAACTAAAATGATTGTTTGGAAAGGTGTTTTTAAATTAAACGGCAATTTTCCAACAAAATATACAATTAGGTACTACTAATACTAATTACTACTAATTACTTACACACGTAAGTTTGTCGGAATATATACAAAAATTAATAGGCCAGAAAAAATCAGATTTTTTTTCTTAATAATAATTAGGAACATAAATACTATAGAAGCGCAGTAAAGTTCCCTAAAAAATTCTAGCAGGTGGCATTTTGGGTTAAAAAAGTGAACATTTTTCTCTGGTTTTGTTCTTATCATTTCCAATGTATTCAATCTTTTGCTGACAATGAGTGGAACTGTTAAATCCCCCTTCCTCTCTTTTGTTTCGAATTATATGGTGTTTGTAAAAAATCAGGGTCGTCCAAAATGTTTATTCAGATGTTCAATATTTTTTGAAAAACTAAATTCCATAAATATGTCCAAAAGATTCTGAAGATTTTTTGGGAAATGTAGTGCGTAGCATTTTGAAAATTTTCTTATTTAAAATTTGTAAGTGAGTCGAGCAGAAATATTTCAAAATTTTTAGTGAGACCCTAGGATTTTCAAGAGTATGTCCGATCAAGTTCCATTTTCGATGAATTTTCGATGGACCTGAGCATCAATGTTTGGGGTTTTCCATTGGTTCTTCATTCCTAACCCTGTCCAGACCACCAGACATCGTAAGCACCTGTTCAGGTGTCTTGCAGCCGTATAGTAGAGTCGACATCGTTTTGTGTGTGCCATGTAACATTTATTATCAGCGAAGTCAATACCTTCCTATAGATAGAGCCCAGGTAATGGAGTCTTATGCATGCTTTTTTAATCACCCATATAATCTAGGCAGATAATAAACAAGAGAAGGGATAGTATATGTACGTCCTTGCTTGTTTATCATTATTGTAAAAAATGGCACTAATCGTTTTAATTAACGTGAACTGGTCTGGTATGTGGGACTATAATGCAATATCGTCCGTCCTTGATTTAAGATTTGAACTCAAATATGTTCCATAATAAGTTTTTTTTGTTGTTCGCATAAAAGTGCTACACCTGTGCAACTAAGTAAAAAGTGATGACAAATCGGTAAGATGAAGTAACATTCCTATTTAGTTACCATTTATTTCAAATAAAAAAATATCTACAAAAAAAAAAACCATTAGAAAAGATATTAAAATTACAGGCACCAATAAATGTTTGTTTTAAAATATTTTTTGCTGATTTTTTGATTCATATTATTGTAAATTACAAATACTATGTATATGTAGGTATATATATATTTGTAACATTGTCTAAAACAAATCTTCAATTGTTTGAATAGAATAAATAATATTAGCACTAACACAATAGTAAATATATGAATATTTGATTTAGCAAGAAAATTCCTAAATGAATTTGTTTGTGGTTTTTTTTTTCTTAAATGTTTTTTGCTAAATTTGACGAGTTTGAGATTGTAAAAAAAAAAACTTCATTATATGTAATAGATATATAACTACTTACTCGTTCTTATAATGTATTCAGATGATACATTAAATATGTAAATCTATAGCATATCTATTCTATGTGGAACAATCTTTATATGACAAAGAAAAATATTGCAGACAAATATAAAATGGTAAAAGTGAATGTTAGTAGATCACGTACTGACAAGTATTAATTTAAAATTGTAATATTAGAAGTGTTGTGCCTTACAATTTGCTGTATGATAAATAATAAAATGCAAATGCAGATTGCAAACTTAATATATGTATACATATGTATGCAAAGTACTTTCATTTTGTTTGCATCCTTTTTTGATCATTTTTTGATCATCCTTTTTTGATCATCTTTTCATCATCCTTTTTTGATCATCGTTTTTGTGTTTTTTTTTATCTTTTGTTATTTATTTAGCTTTTTTTCCTCATTATTAATTATTGTAACATTTACCCTTTTTCAGTGGCGGCCCGTGAGAATTATTGATTCCATTATCGTTTGAGTATTTTTTTTGAAAAAAATCTATTTTAACAGTTTTTTTGACGGTTTTTTAAAAAGTGATATAATTTTGAACTTATATAATATTGAATACTGTCTATTTTTAAATTTCGAGCATTTTTTGGGAAATAAAATTTTTGTTTAAGGTCTTTAAGATCTCTAAACATTTTGAACATGAAAGGATTTTTTTGTGTGTGTCCAATAACAAATGAAACCGATTAGTTTCAAAATCAACATACCAAGATTTTCCATTATTATTTTTTTTTTCGGAATTTCAAAAATTATTTATTTTTGCAATGAAATAAAAAATAGATGTATTTTTAAGGGAATTTCATTAGCTTCCCGATTATAAGATACATCTAGAAAACTTTAAGAGAAAACTGCCAAAATTTGAGATGAAATTAGTCAAAAATTGAGAATCTAGTAGGTTGACCTAATTTTATGTTCCGTACTGTAAATTTAATGCTATGTCATTCATCACTAAGTAATTTTAAAATACAATTATTTGCCATCCAAAAAAAACTTTGAAAAATCTGTGCCCTATTTAAAATTTACTTATTTGTAAAAAAAAAAAGTTATTTTTGAGTTAAAATGTATTAAATTAAACTACCAAAAAACCGTTCAATAACTTTCGCGGATTACTTTGAATGCTTCAAAATTTATATTCTCTACATTTACCACAACACCACTGTATTTGTCATCACCAAATATTATGATTCATAAGTAGATTTTCCAATTGAATTGATCAAGATTAATTATTTGATTCAATTAAAATCAAATGTAAAAAAGATATTCTGTCAAAAATTAGAGGCCAAAAATCGCAATCAATGATAAAATATGAATGTAATGGAAGTTGTTATTAATATGATTATTGTTTTTATGAATTATGCAAATAAACCGCATTTTTATGGATGGATTTTTAACAAAATAAAATGAGCCGGAAAAAAAAATATATAAACAATGGCAATGAACATGAATTATATTGGGATAAACCCCATCTAGATAGCGTTGCTTAATATGAGATTGATGTTCCAAGAAACAAACGTCAATAAACCATTCGTAGAACAGCTCAAAATTCATTTAAAGACAATTAGGTAGTGCTAAGAAAAAAATTGACAGCATCGTAATTAATTATCAGCATTGATATAGTCAGTATTTTATAACCACATAATATTTATTTTTATTAATTTTAAAATAAATTATGGAAATGTTTTTTTTTTTTGGTAAAGAAGTTGTTGTGTAAAAATATAATTCTTGATAAATAGAGAGAGAGATAGAAATATACATAAGGTAAAGGCGTCCACTGATTAAATTTGTTGAGTTTTTATTAACCAAACTATTTTTCATATTGGTTGAATATATTTTCGTAGCTGTAAAATGGTTTCCTCAAAAATGAATTTGTTTTATTATGCACATTGCCGTTTTTCGGGCAACTTTTTTTTTCTCAGTTAGGTCCTTCGAATATCTATCAACAACAAAATTGAGAGATCATCGATCGTTCAGAGCCTTAGAAAATAATGTAGAAAACACGATGTCAGTGGAGATTTCGAAAGATTTTAATTTAGGTTCGTGATTGCATACAAATTAAAGCTGAGGCTTGTTTAAATCCAATGATATATAGATGTCTGGTCTATCTCGTCGTTTTGTATTTATTTTCAATTTTTAAAAATGTAATTTAATTTTTTGTTCGAGATTTAAGCCATTTTTAAACGTTCTATAAGCAAATCTATGGAATTCGGGAAAAAAATGTTTTTCTTAAGATTTTCCCATTTTTCCTTACATATCGCTTAGATTTTCAATAGAAATTTTTAAAAAATTCATCTCTTCTAAAATCTAAACTACTGGACCATTGTTCGGAGATATATTTGATTCCAGTCAGCTGCTTCGAGTATCTATCTGAAAAAAAAATATTTGGCCAACCGTCCATCGCTATGGTGAGAAATTTCCATAGAAAACTAATTCGAAAAACACCAAATCAGTAAAAGATTTTTTAAAAATCGAAAAATTTGAATATAGCTTCGAAATTTCAGCGATATATAGCTATTAAGTCTATCTTGTCGTTATGTAAATGTTTCAAAATCAAATTTTCTGTTTTGTGCGGAATTTAAGCCGTTTTCATGCGTTTCCTAGTAATTGTGTGGTGATACATGGAAACTTCTATACAAATCACTTGAAATGTTCACAAATCAATTAAAAACGTAAAGATTATTAATTCTATGATTCCAGAATTTCCCAATTTTTCTTTAAATTTTCTTTAAAAATGCAAAATTAATGCTGAGAAATGTACGAATCCACTAATATATGCCAAGAAACGGAATAAAAAAATCGCATTGTGGAGGTTTATTCACTAGACAAGATGTTCAATAGAATTCCACAAGATTTTATAGAATTCCATTTAAATGTTTCAGGTATTCCACGAGTAATTATCCTTAGTATTGAAAGGAATGTGAAATATAAAGTGTTTAGACCCTTTTCATCCTTTCACCAATAATTTCGGATCCCTATCTACAATTTTTCTATATACCAGTATACTAATCTACTATCATTAACATTTTTTTTTTAATTAAATCTATATCTCTATACTCTCTCTATATTAATTTAAATTCACCACAAAACCGAATGTGATAATCCTATCGACAGAATTTTTAATTTTAAATTGTGTTATGCAATTAAAGCTTTACTCCAATTTATAATTATTTTTTTTTTTAAATAATTCCCAAAAAAAAAAAAAAAAAATTCATTATACTCCCCTACTATATATTTGTCTACTCTGTGTTCAATTTAATTGTAAATTATTTGCTGTTCAACGCACTTGTAAAAACATTTAAATTAATCTAATTTACATTATTAAAATTAAAAACACGAACCAATATTGTAAATAATACTACACAACAATACTCGACTTACTATATTGTTTACAATTAGTTAATTATAACAAAAGGTCTGACTTGGCGAAAATAAGTATGTATAGTAGACACATACCTACCGGTCACACGGTATATATATGTAAATACGGCACTTTGGTTTGATTTTTAATTTGTTTTTGTCTTTCTTATTCGTATTTCGTATATAGAGACAAAAAAAAAGGTAAACAAAAAACATGCGAAATTAATTTAAAAAAAAAAAAAAAAATGCTAATGGTTGAAAAGGGTATAATTAATGTCACCAACGTTCTATTCCATAACCCCCTCCCCTCCACCACACCATCTTCACCTCTTCAAAAATAATGTTCACATTAAAATGTTTTCAATACCAGAAAAATCTCGGGCCCAAACGTTAATTGAACTCTCTAATTATAGCAAATTTACCAAAAATACTGTTGAGTGTTGAGCATCCCCGCCCCCTCCCTCTCCCCCCATCATGAGAATATTATTTGTCAACATTAAGAAGGCATCATTTTGGTTTGTTTTCTCATTAGTTGAATTCTATAATAACCGGGGAGGGGGTGTGTAAGATTATACGAAATATGAAATGGGATCTTATTAGTAGATAGACATTTTTTGTTGTTGGAATATTGTACGTATAAAATAAGTCTCTGTACGTTTTTACAATATTTTGAATAAAAATAATGAGAGTTAGAGAAAAGTACACGGTCACACCAAAATACCAAAAATCCTTTTCAACCGTTTGTTGGCACCACCACGTTTGGTCACCAATGTTGTGGATATTTAGGAAAATGGAAAAATGCGAAGGTAATGCGGATAAAAATTAGAGATAATGCAGAGGGAGGGAATTTTGTTACCAATGCAATGAAATTAATTGAGGAAATATTTTTCTCTCCATATTTTATTAAAAAATCGAAAAAAATGTATAAGACAAAAAAGATTGGACACAAAATTTCACCTGGATTTAGGATTATTTTTCTAAAAATATTTTCATAATTAACGGAGTTATGGGAATTATAGGCAAAAATAAGATCCATGCCTACGTCACTATTCCTTCCAACCAAGGATGGATTTGAATAAAGATAAGTTGATAAAGATAAAGTTAAAAGAGAAAAGAGAAAAGAGACAATTATTTTTAAAAAAGGACAAAAAGGGGACAAATATAGGATAAAAGAGAAACAAGTATGCACACACATAAATCAACGTTCTTTTCTTGAGATCAATCATCGCTAGACGAAAGAAAAACTCCATAGAACCAAAAAATTAAATGAAAGAAAAGTTTTTTTCGTGTTAATTAGATTAAAATTAATTAAAAAGAAAAGTTGTTCGAGAGCTTTAACAAAAAAAAAGTTGTAGTTTTGATGCATTCAGGGAAAAACATTAAGATTTTGTTGTTTATTTATAGAATTAATTGGAAAATATTAATCACATACAAACCAATTATCAATATTAATTAAATATTTTTTTATTTTTTTCCTAGACGGTTTTTGAATTCTCCGTTCCATGGATTTTGAATGTGAAGCTTTTCGTCGTAGAGCGGTTTCGCTTACATATTGCTACAATCCAGCAGTAGGTACATTTACCAATTCACCAACTGAACGAAAAAGATACGAATGGATTCTATAATTTTTCTAGCCTCATCGCCTTCCATATTGGCCTAATTGAAAAAATTTCTGCCAATGGAACCGATGGAGTATCTGGTGCATTCAAAACTGGACGATAAATGCTGTATGTACGTGCCCAGAAATAATAAAATTGAATTTATTTGTTAATTCATTGTGATTAGCAATTATTTGATTTCAATAAATGGGAGAACATTAAAAATTCGTCTTTTGTTTTGTATGCATCAATTTCAGTTAAAGATCAACAAGAAACATCAATAAAAACTATGAAGATCATTTCAGGTAATGATCTACAAGATGCATTAATATCGAAAAACTGATAACGCCATTAGAACGGCCATCCCTTAAAACCCCTATATACCAATT
>JANSTT010019906.1:0-10503 GCA_026745375.1 Platyura marginata
TTTGCATTTTTATATTATTTTGAATTTTAAGCATTTTTTGCCAAATACATTTTTTGGAAAAAGTTAACCCTTTAAGGCCCAAGGTCCTTTGAACATGAAAGGGTTAACAAAGAATTTTCAAAAAGTTACTCACCGTTCTCAAAATTTAATTGTAATTACTTTTGTAGACTTTTTATATTTAGAAAATGTTAACCCTTTAAGGTCCAAACAGTGCCTTTAAAGGGTTAACTTTTAAAAATATATAAATGCCCTAAAACCATAAAGAATAACTCCCTGAATAAATTTAGTTATATTTTAACTTTTTTTGATTAACCCTTTCGTGTTCAAAGGATCTTTGACCTTAAAGGGTTAACTTTTTCCAAAAAATGTATTTGGCAAAAAATGCTTAAAATTCAAAATAATATAAAAATCCAAAGTTTGAAAACCATATCTTTATTATTAAGAAAAAAAACGGTCAAGATGTTCTGTGAACAACCAATTTTTTTTTCATTTTCTTCCATGAAAATGATGTAAGTTTTTTTTAAAAATAGTCCCCTAATGATGGGATCAATAATTCTCACGAGCCGCCACTGCCTGAGCCATTTGATCGGTGATAAGGTAGTTAGTAGTAGATATATGTGTACGATAAGTACCTAGAGTAAAATCGAATTGCAAAATAATTAGATAAATACACTAACGTTAACGAACTCAAATATGCAATTAAACGTGTTTGGAGAGATTTAACACATTATTAAATGTAATATTTTTATGTAAAATCTGTTTATTGTATATAAATTTTATTGTTTTTAAGACCGAAAATAATGATTTTTTTTTTAATTCCTTTTATTTAGTTCCTAATTCTAAAATATATAATAAAAAAAAATTAATTCTAAATTTAAATCTGTTCTTCAGATAAGTATTTTTATAAGTGGCGTTTAAATTATTTCGGTCAGTGTGGAGTAGTGTCAAATTGAATGTAGATAAATTATTAATTATTTCAAATTGGTTATTTGAATGTCTCAATAAATAAAATACATTTTAACTACAATTAGGCATTAAATACAGCTTTTTTTTTTAATTAGGTAAATTTTTAATTTTTCTTATCAAAATAATACTTCACCAAGATAACCTCTGAAATAAAATATAGATTTTGGAAAATAAACATTTTGCCAGTTCAATAAAACATTTTTATATTATACATACATATGTATGTATATAAACGACGGTGTTTCCCCGGAAATAGGGCATTAAACACTTATAGTACACCCGATGTGATTTTTATACTCGTATTATGTTAATAAATACCAACTTTGCTACGGATTTTGTAACGCCTCTTAATATTCATCATAGAAATAAAATGTTAACGCCATTGTCTTTCTCGCGAATTTTTTTGTCCAAATATGCATTGCAGCGGTATTTCGGGGAAATTTTAGTCTTTATTTTTTTATTCTCTATCATTTTTGTCATATTAATTTTTTCCGTAATCTAAATACTTTTCAAGTAAATGATTAAAAACCCTAGAAATTCAATAAAATTGATTGCAGCGCCATAACGCTGGGTCGTACAACTTTTCGGTCTATGATAGAAATCTTCATTTTTGTATTCTCTATAATTGTTATTATATTCATTTTTTCTACACATTCCAAATATCTTTCGAGTAAATGAATCGTTTATATCAAAATTAGGTGAACACAGTACCACAGCCTCCTCTATTTTTTGTCCGATTTGCTCAAAAAACAATAGAGATCTTACTCTAGGACACTACATAATAAACTGTCATTTTAGTTTTCTAGCTTCAGCCGTTTAGCCGGAATATTGATCACGGACAGACGGACGGACATTCATATTTCGACTTAGAATTTCACGAGAAAGATAATGGTGTTGAAATTTTTTTTCTACGATGAGTATTAAGGGGCGTTACAAAATTCGTACCGAAGTTATAATACCCTTCGATTAACATCATACGGGTATAAAAACCGGAATGCGGCTCTCATTGGCTTATGGTTGCCCACCCCTGTAATATAATATAATGTTCTTATCAAAAGAACATGATAATAATAAAAGTACATTTATGTACTTGCTGTAAACATACAATTTTTTTCTACTATTTTGTTTCGGTAAAAATTTTCTATCAAATATACATACATACACCTATAGGGATTGGAAAACCGAGCACTTATTTAATAATCGGTTATCGTTTAATTTTTCAAGAAATAACCGTTTAACCGGTTACTTCGTAGCAAACTATTTGTTTTTATTTTTCCGTATATCCATGTAAATCAAAATAAGTCAAATGTCATTTGTTTGACAAAAATAATTTTATTCAATAGTTCTTCATAAGTTCAGTTCAACAAAAAAAAAATTAAGAAAATATCTTACGTGCAATATTAATCAAAATAAAATTCGCATGTTTCAGGCTAACATGAATTTAACAGAAAACAGGCTAATTAGTATGGTTTTTAAAGTATGCTCGAAGAAAACACAATGTGTCAATAGTTTCATCGTTTAGTCTTGTTCGGATCTTAGTGCAAATTAAACCAGCAGCTGAAAAGGCACGTTCGGATTCCACGCTTGTAGGCGGAATAGCTTTTAGGGCGTTGTAGCAAATTTCCAGATATTTTCCACGTACCCCATCCCATTCGAATTGGACCAATTCTCTTTTAATACTAGTTTCAATATGATTCGTTGATTTTTGCTTTGTTTTTGTAGGCAAATGCGCTTTGCATTTGCTTTTTGACGTTAAATGAGTTTTCACTTTCAACATCAGTACTTCTTTCGACGATATCAATTTCGTTTTAATTTTCCTCAACCGAAGGTTTAACGAAACGCTGAGCGAGATCACAAATCGCAGTTTTTAGATTTTTCTTCGACAGCTTAGGAAAACAGCTTGCAATGTTGTCATCGAAATCCAATTTCATCCCATTATGCAAGTAATTCACAACAGCTGAAAAATCTGTTCGCCTTTGCATGATTCGAAATTCCAATGCATTTTTCATTTCAACTGCTAAGCTGCACTTATTCTGGTGTAAGTTGTTAAGAAGGAATTTCAATGTTGCTTCTGCGGTTAACAAATCTGCATCTTGCCGACAAAGACATTCCACGGCATACTGAATGGGTTGAAGAACGGCGATTGTTTCTTGCATCAACTTGAACTCTGCCTCAGTGAAAACGGTTTTTGAATTCAAATCTATCAGCACTTTCTGAATGCACGATCGCAGAGAATAAAAACGTTCGATCATAGCTAATAAGCTGTTCCAACGAGTTCGGGTATCCATGATCAATGCTTGCTCTTTTCCGTATTCCATTTTGACATATTTTTGAAGTAAGTCGTCGTTTCAAATTGGGGAAAGTCGAAAAAGTTTAACTACTTTCCGAATTTTGGAAATTAAGGGCAGCAAGTGCACGTGATTTAAAACACCTTGGGTGCGATGTTTATCATTTGTTACCACATCAATGCTGAAACCAAAATTTTCTTTATCACCGTCTAATACTAAAATCAGTTTCAATGAAGAAAAAAATCAATTAACAACTGCCGAAGAGAAAATGAAAAATGGAGGATAATGTATTTTATTTATTTATTATTTTTTAGTTTGGTATGGTTGTAGACGTCACCGGAGGATAATGTAGTTTCGACAAAAAGCTAAACGTACCAAAAACAAGTATGCCAACCTTTTAGCATGACGTTAAAAATTCACTACCTTAACGAAGGTAGTAGAGTAAAAAGCGATGGTTTTACGGCTAGTTTCAATGTACCCATAATTAAGCAAAATTTTTTTTTCACGAAAAACCGGTTAACCGTAACGTATTAACCGGTTAACGGTTATCAAAAAATGAGCCCGGTTAACCGGATAACCGGTTATCGATTAACCGGTTATCCAATCCCTATACACCTATATATCGATGGCTTATTGTATATAAGCGATCGATATATTCCCTCAAAATAGCAAAATATAAAAGAAATTTACGAAGGGCTATTATATTTTTGATGGCAAGTAAATTCGATTCACGTGGCATTTGGTCCAATGAACATATGGCACAACGGGATTTCGATGTAATGAACATTCGATGCTATGTACATTTGGTGCAACGGGACGTAATTAATATTCTAAACAACGATAAAATATAAAAATACTTCCTGCGCAGTTTGGGTGTTTTTTGTTAGGTTTTTGATGGATGTGTTGTTAGTAGAATTAGTACAATTAGTACATAAGAGCTGTGGAAAAATAAAATTTAGAGAAAAAGATAACTTAATGCACAGAGCGAGCGTTCGAATTACAATAATATAAAATAAATGTGATGCAAATTCTCGAAAGTTTTGCTGGCAAAGACCCACACTTAATCTACTGGAAATAAGAGAGATTTCTGTTTTTCGTATGACTTTGCTTCTTTGCTTGTTATTAAAAAATTACATACATACATACTTATTATTATAGTAGTACCAACTTAAAGTAATAAATTTAATAATTTTAGGAAATACTTTCTTCTGGATTAGAACTTGAACATGAAATAATCGACGAACAAGCAGTAAGTTACAGTAATTGTAACAGCAAGATTATTATTTATATGACAATGCATTTATTAATTTATCTTAATTCGCTTGGTTTGCTTTTATATTTTATTTAACAACGACATTGTTCATTCAATGGTTCTTGTAAACTAAATAAGGCTGTTAATGATATCAGAAATTATACCGATAAGATGTTAAAATATCCTCGATGTTGTTGCTTTGTTGTGTTTTCTCAATAAGTATAACTCAAACACATTTTATGCTTCAAGCAATCCCAATGGGATACTGAACGCTTATTAAAACTGAATAATATAAAAAACGATAGTTCCAACGTAAATTATGATAACTTGAAAGTTATAGGTTTTTATTTCCGTTTTTATTTCCACTTTTTAAAAAAGACTGCTAAATAAAACTAACTCGGCTTCCATACTAAACTCTTTATTTTTTCCACTCTTTCCACAGCTTTCCTCACCCTTCCTTCATTTTTCCCCTCTCTACCCCACCAATCCCCACACTTTTTCGACTTATTCCCCACCCATCCCCACTCTTCCTCACTTCCCTCGATTTCCACGACAAAAAGAAAATTTAAATAATAGAAATAAAACATTTTTTTTTTAAATTTACAAACCGTTTAAATCGGGTCCCGTGCCAATCAAGATACAGGTGTATCGCTCGCTCGTTTGTTACACGATAACTCAAGAACAATAATGATTTGAAATATTGACATGTGCACAATCAGCTTGTAATGAAATGATCAACATTTCTTGACCCCTCCCTATAAATGTATTGGTAGAATTTTTTCGTGTTTTCTCTGACTAAATAAAATTAAAAAAAATATATAAATACATAATACAATAGTTTTTATTTTTGTATAAATATTA
Source organism: Platyura marginata (assembly GCA_026745375.1). Classification (NCBI taxonomy): domain Eukaryota; kingdom Metazoa; phylum Arthropoda; class Insecta; order Diptera; family Keroplatidae; genus Platyura; species Platyura marginata. The sequence goes on from JANSTT010019906.1 coordinate 5,368, forward strand.
AAAAAACTTATTTTTTGAGTTGCATTTAATAGAAAGCTACTATTTTCGATCCACCGTTAATTAACGTTAATTACTATAATAGCCATTTTTATATAATTCTAATGGTATGGAAGCCAAGTACGTTGCCTTCATTTAGCAACTTTTTTAGTTGAATTTAAAATTACCACCGTTTCAATAACATTCTAACTTAGTCAGTAAATATTTATAAGTAACTTAATTCAACAATCCAACGCTCTAATCCTTTCTTAGGATCAACCCACATCTGGTGAACGATTTGTTGCCATTCATGTAAATAAAGTTGGAAACAAAGAAGTTTTAAATCCGAAACTAGTAGGATTATCAAATATGGCCATAGTATTTCTTCCGAAAGACTATGAGTTTGTTAGCGTTATATCAGCTACACGAGAAGTTGTAACAGGTGTACGTTATAACTTAATTATTAATGCATACAATGAAAATGGAGTTGAAGTTATTTGTGATTTAGATGTAATGGAAAAACCATGGATAGTAACAGAATTAGGTGAGAAATTAAGAACTTTGGAATATACTAATTGTTCATCGGATGGCAGTGCTATCAAAGAAGAGATGCACTTGAACAAAAAAGATTTTAATTTAAATCCTATGTTTGTAAATAAATATAGTGGAATAACGGATGACATGTTAAAAGCTCTTGAAGCTCAAATTATTCAGCCTAAAAGTCCTAAAACAATAACAACTAGAGCAACAACAACAACAACTACCACTGAAATGTTAAATATTGAAACGACAACGCCAACTGAATTGGATGTTTCCATTAAAGATGCGCTTGATGAATTATTTAATTATAATTATAATTCTCATAAAATAAATGAAAATATAGCCGACAATAATCAAATAGAAAAATCAACAGAAAATCTTAGTGAACAACGAATCGAAAAAGTCTTTTCAAATCCAACCAATTTTGTAGAAAATAATTACAACACAAACGACAATAATTTTTCATCGATTAAAAACAGCATAAATACAATTCCAGTTGCAACTGTTGATGCCTATGTAACACCAATAGAATTAAATAATTCGAAAAATGTGAACATTCGAAATGAAAATGTATTGATGACAAAGTCTTTTGGTTCAAATAGTAACTCAATGCCATCTGATATTAGCACCGCTAATGACAATCGTCATATAGCCAAAGACAATGTACAACATACATTGCACTTTTATGAATTCAGCCCAATTCCAGAACCTGAGCCATCTCTATCTCCAGATGCAAATTTTTTAATAGATGATTCAATTGAAAAATTATTACAAACAATTCTCAATGGTGAAAAAACACTTTCTAAATCTCTTTACGATGTAGTTTATTTAGAGGTTGACTATAAGCCGATATCACCATCATTGCCAACACAAAAACAAACCGTTCAAAGAGAGGAAAGTGAACTTCCAAATCAAATTCAAAATGTTCAGCATAACAGCACGTTTGGTACGTCTTTTCATGAACAAAATTTTATATCTTTAAATACACCACCAAATCATTTGGAAACGACTAGTGTTATTGCTATCAAATCAGTGGCGCAAATTCTCGATGAAAATACATCTAATTCTTCGAAAGAGTCATTATCGAACTCACGTAGCGAAGAAATTTATTTACGAAGAGTACGGACTAGTGATGAACAAACGACTAATAATCTGAAACCAATTCACAAAAAATCTATTAAAAATACGTCCAAATCATCAGATGAATCATCAAACTCAAGCAGTGAGGAGAAAGCTAAAAATGATTCAAGGTCTTCATCATCGGCATCATCATCATCATCATCATCATCATCATCATCGTCATCAGAAAGTAAGGAAGATTCAAATGAAAAGAAATCAAGTTCTCGTAAAAAACGAACGATTCAACCAGCAAACATATTTTATATCGATTCACATAATCAATCTATTTATTCAGAAGACTATGAACGTTTAGCTTTAGATATTTTACGACCCGAGGATAGTTCACTACATAATGATAATTTATATGTTATCAAACTGATGATAAGCGCCAATCAATGCAAAGAAGAAATATCCAAGGAAGATTGTTTTAAAGATTTGATGGTGTCAAGAATTTGTAATATTCAGGTAAATCATGTATGTACTTATAGGTATGTATAGTTTATAGGATTAACAACAATAAAAACAAGGGAGTATAATAAATAATATACATTACTGATGGTTTAGCATAAATTATAATCTTAGAATGGTATCATATCATCAATTAAATCAAATGCTTACCCTTTTTGTTACCTTGGCATAGGTTTAGTTTAGAGAAATGTTTGATTGACAATAATCACGTTCATTAGTTACATCGAACAATTATTCCGTTATATAAATGCACAATGTTTGGGTGACCAGATGGAAGAATTTTATTCTTGTTTTATTGTGTTCCTTTACAATTTACTTGCCTATACATTTTTAACAGTAAAAATTCAATCTTAAATCAAAATTTACGAATCCAGCAAACTATGATTCCTATGTATGTACATTGTACATATGAAACGAAAGCGTCTCTACACGGTTATTTATTAAAGTTAAAGCAGATAAGCCAAATTATTATAATTATATTAATAAATAAATTTTTTAATTAAAAATGTTATCGTCCAAACATGAAAATCATTTGAAAATTTGCGTCCTTAATTTTACGCCCCTGCTTTTTTTTACGAGAGTAACCTTGGCGGCTTAAAAATACAAGTTCAAGCTACAAATATTCATAAAAATAATAATATTCTCGTAAATATGCATTTATTTACCGTTATGCTTTTAATTTACATATTTTATGTTACTACAGTCATAATTCTAGTAACAAACACTAAAAAATTACTTTTCACACAATCTATATATTTATTCTATTACACAAATAGTGAAATAGTCAACGTTTTCTTAGAAGTTTTAGTTAATCATTACCATTGCACCCCTATTAGCTACTAACGTTGTTGTCACACTTCTTTCCATAACTATGTACATATTTGTCCATTCTCTATTTGTCTTTTTCTCGTTATCTCAAAGCATTTAGTTATTGATAAGATCAAACTCAACTTTTAGATGTTCTTCACTTTTCATTACATAAATATACTCGTTCACTTTTTGCTTCCACACACAAAATAATAACTAATGAAAGCTCTTTTTCTACATGTTGGATATTTTAAATCATAAAAAACTAACCATAATAAAAAATGTAAATCCTTTAGATGGGGGAGAGGGTGGGGTTTCCCAAAATTTTATAGAATGCATTGTCATCGGCCAAGTTTTATCTTGTCTATGTGCCAAGTTTTATCTTGTTTGGATGATGAGAAGTGGGTAAATTAGCCCTTTAGTTAATTTTGGAATGGGGAAGGGGGTAGGGGTGCCCAAAATTTGATAGAATGCATTGTCATCGGCAATGAGTATGCGCCAAGTTTCATCTTGATTGGATGATGGGAAGTGGGTTATTGAGCCGTTGCAAAATTTGCGAACAAACACAAATATAATAAGTAGGGCAAAGACTATATAGTTACTATTTTTTGTAATTTAGCCCTTAATTATATATTTATTTAATTTGTGCTTAAACCAAACAAGATTTCATAAAAAAATACTTATATATTGAATTTTGAATCGTTTACTAACATATAAACATAAACAAAAATATATACGGCTTAATAGCAGATATCGAGAAATTTGCAATGAATTAGTAAGTGCCCGTAATGTAAGGCAGGTTGTGTTTTGTTGCCGGTTTATTAACAATCGTGCTACTTTCAAATATAAGTTATACATAAAATTGGTTATTTAATTAAAGTATTTTAACTTAAATAGCTCAATTACCAGTAAGCTAACCAGACGTCCTCCTTTTGTCGACTTTGTCCTCCCCAAAAATTGTTTCATCCTTTGTCCTCCTTTGTCTTTTTTTGAAAAAAGTTATCCTCCTTTCACCCAATTTAATTTAATTTAAAACGTAGCGTTACTCATAATCAGGCCCATATTTAATGTATCTTACATATCGTAACTATTGTATTATTATTTGGGGGTGATCGATGCACCTCGATCTGTATTTAGATCTATTGTAGGCACAATACCACGTGATCACGTGCTGAATCTTGTTTTCTGTTATACTATTAGGAGATTTTCATGTGGCTTTATGAATGTTTTTGTGCGCGAAATATGTATGTGCTTCTCACATCAAAGTTTTTAGACATAGCAAAATCAACCATCCTGCACAATTATCATTTATTGATAATGATGAATGATAATGGGTGAAGGATGATTAAATGTTAATCATCCTGCACCCATTATTATTTATTGTTTAGTGGAGACTGTGCCTACCAATCATTGGGCGATACATAACTTCATAATCAACTGTCACATTAAAGTCTCCTTACATTTTCTCCATGCCATCTGGTCTCTTGGAGTGCTGTTATATCTAGTCTGGCTTTTTGTATAGCTTCGGTCATTGATCTCAGTTCCCCCGGTCGAAGTAAAATTCTCACATTCCATGATGCTAATTTTAATTCAATTTCCAAATCATTATTCCTTTTCCGTTGCATGTGTCGTTGCCGTTTTTTCTTTCCTATCCGAAGCAAACGACGAACTGGCTATGCTAACTGTTACATTAATATTACCAGAAGCCGATCAGAGCCTACCCTGTTAACCCTTGCCTTGACCCTATTTTAGAAACACATAGTGTCCCTATCTCCCCTATACGCCTATACCTAGTATGTTTTGTTCTAAAAACCATAGAGATCTTCATAAACTATCAAAATTTCAGCTTCTATCCGGAATCTTGATCAGAGACCGAAGGAGAGATATTTCGAGTTAAAATTTCACCAGAAATACGATGCTGGTTATTTTTCTACGGTAAGGGGCGTTACAAACTCCGTATCAAGGTTATAATGCTCTTTGATGCTTACTTCATACATATATAAAAACCTATTATCTAAATCTAGAATTTTTTTTGCTATTGGACCTTTGTACATGTACAATGTACGTACAAGATGTACGGTACAACGTACATACATGAATAAAATTGAGTAAAATATAATATGAACAAAATTTAAATCACTTTTAAAATAAACCAGTAAAGAAGGAAAAATTGGCTACGCCGATTATAATATACCCGTATGAGTACTTGTTTATTATTTCCAACTT
>JANSTT010019907.1:0-10502 GCA_026745375.1 Platyura marginata
CCAGACCGTTCCAAAGTTTGTCTTGCATGTGTATGTTCTAAACGATAAATTTAACTATTTAAATTCAAATAATCATATAGATTTCAAATAAGAAAGGGGGATTTTTTGGCGCCACATATGTCATTCACATAGCTAGAAGAACAATGACGTAAAAGAAGGAAAATTTGAAGAAAATCGGATTATTGTTCCCATTGGATAGAATAATAATTTTTAATAAGTTCGACGTACATATATAACTCAATAAAAATTGTTTTTGCAGTTACGTCGTTGTTCTTCTAGAGGTGCGATATTACAATTGAGTTAATGTAACAAAGGGCCCAATGGACTTTTGAGTCAAGATCATACTCCACCTTAATTCTATGGTTTTTGACTTTGTGGCATTCCTCATCACATTATTTTTGCTCTTAGTTCTGAAGAAACAACGATAAGAAAGAGATATTTATCTCTTTTTGTACGTTTTTGTTTTTTTTTATCAAAGTCAATTGACTTCTCTGTGTTGAAATTCTGAGTCACATTTAACGTTTCTTATTTATTTGTCCAAATACAGTATTTACCCATCTAACATAAAAAAAAAACAAAACAAAAACTCACACTACGTAAATAAATTGAGTGTTCCTTTTATGTTAGATTTTCCTATTGTTTCAAAATTTAACCAGAAACAAATCAATAAAATTCACAAATTAATAAAAAATCATTCCATCATCATGGCTTTAAAGTCTAATCGAAACCTTAAAAAAAACTATCCCACTTAAATCAAATTATCTCTTTTAAAATTTATTGCCACTCAACAGAAACATAAATTATATATATATATACAGATATATATATATATAAAAATGACGACACAAAAATGTCACAAAAATATACGAAAAAGCAAAAGAATTAATAAATTATTAAATTCCATTCGGACACTTTTGGTCATTCGGAAGCGATCAGAAGATTTGTTATACTCTACCTACCAAATGACAAGACAAGAAGTGTTATTAATAATTTTTTTTGATTAAAACAAACGAAATGTTTGGGACGCACTGTTGAACAGTTTATGAGTCAAAAAAAAAATGGAATTGAGAAATTGAGATTTTAATGTACTTATATCATAGATATAGATAGATAGACTTAGGCATAGGCATAGAGGTTTCTTTGAATATTTCAAAAGATGTTAATTACTGACAAATATTTCAGTTACCTATTTGAGCTGTCAATTAATGCTTTTGTTGACTGTTCGTTGAGGTTGTTCGTGCAGATCGCAATTTCCGGGTGGTCCTTCTTTTCCTATTGAATGAATAAAAAAAAATAACCAAAAGATAAATGTCATGCATATTCACGTTTTTTTTTTGTTTTTTTTTTGTATAACTATTTGGGCGATAAATTTTGAGATAAATTGAATAAGCAAGTCAAAAATTATGTTTATGCTTCTGCTTTTGATTTCGTTTGTTTTTTTTTTTTTTATTAAGCCTGATTAAAATGCGAGGTCACGCCATTTTTTTTTTCATTCTTTTAAGGGTGTCGTAAATTTCCCTCTGTATATACATATATATATATATATATAGAGTATCAAGGCATATGATGAGATGAGAGCAAATGGGTATTTATTATAGGTACGATACGACCTGAAGTAATATATTAATCATGTCAAAATATTGGGATTTATTGCCGTATATTTATTGTAAGAAAACATGGTGGAACATTTATGGGTTGCAATAATGATTTTTTTTTTCTTCTCTCTCATGCGATATATATACAATAATTTTGAACCCTTTATGTTTATAACCTCGGTCAAAATCCTATAATGCCCATTTCTACATAATAGTAGTTGTATAGATATTGTGAGGTATGTATCATTTTACAATTCTACAATGCCACAGACAATTAATCTTAGCAATATAAGGAAATGTAGAAAAAAATTTAAATTCTCAAAAAAAAAACTACAATTTTTGCAATAAAAAAAAACATTTCTCACCATATTGGTACAAAATTCCTCTCTCACTATTCACTACTCGCCGTCTTTTGTATCCTTTTTATGTTTTTTTTTTTTAAATTTTTTTTACCGCTCAGTCAGACACTTTTATTAAAATAAAACATCAAATTCAAGTAGCATTATTTTGACATGTTATGGATCACACTCCAGAGAATTGATCCTCAACAAGCATATAAATATTGAAATAATGACATCATTAATTAGGTGACAGTAGTTTTAAAAATATTAATCATGACACATATTATAAATGACAATGTCATAAAGTGAGAAATTTTTCTACGGTTGGATGACTTGTCAAAAATGTTTATCGTTAAAGGGCGTTAAGGTAAATTCTCTCAGGGCATAAATATGGTACCTTTACATGTACCTATATCCTATACATTTACTATATAAGGAATCTTATGAAATGTAGAATGTATGTAAATTTGAATATGCTTACCTTTAAACGGAAGGTTCCTTGTTCGAATCCAATCCGAAAAAACAATCCATAGAGAATTATTTTGAATTTACTAACCATGGTAAACGGACAAAATCAACCCCGGATAATCCAGAAGGGAATTTACTGCGGGGACATTTTGTCCTCTTTAAGGAACATTATCAGGGGAAATTTTTTCTACCTTAAAAGATTATCATGGGGGGATTTTGTCCGGGGGAAGGGGGGATTTTGCCCTAGAACCAAAAACCATATATACAAGGCTTTCATTAAACCGGTGCTGTCATATGGATCTGAACGGACCATGACGGACACAATTTGCGTATCTTCGAAAGAAAAATATTAAGGAAAATATCTGGATCCAACTGAACGGAAGAAAAGGAATACGTACCCAAAATAAACCACAAGCTTAATGACAAAATGAAAGGTGAAGACGTAGTACGATTCATCAAGGTCCAAGATGGACAGGTCACGTGATTAGAATGCTACCCTACAGAGCACAAACAATAGTATCCAAAGACACAAAACACGAGACATAGGGGCAAATTAAAATAACCAAGGGTAGACAACATAAAAAATAACCTAAGGATAATGAATCTGAAAAACTGGCAACAAATGGTGGAAGAGCATCCCAATTGAAAGAAAGTTCAATTGAAGAAATTACTAGATTTCATAAAAAAGCCATAATTGAAAATATAGATTTTAGGGCCATTTGTCAAATAATCATCGATATGCAATTTCTCCTAAGGTTCCGTTCAAAGCGACACTTAAATGTAATTTAGTAAATGTTCAGTAACTTTTATCCATTCAAAGAGGCCTTAGTAAATTTTCAAACGTTTGTTTGAGTTTACTCTATATGTCATAGCTAGACTTTAGTACATTTTAAATTACTTTCGGATCTTTCGGTGTAAATTTAATTGTCTAGGAAGCCATTTGGCGAACTTGTCGGTAATTTGTGACGCACTTTGATCAACCATCCTAAGATTTTTCTGGAATGATAGCTAAGGGGTAAGTCAATACAGTTACAGTTACAAAATTACTTCAATGTCGATATGAACCAATGGCGTTCTGTAGATGAAATTAATGGTGAACCAAAAAGTTTTGGAAACTTTGAATTTAATATTTTTACATCTTGCGTCAAAATAGTAACAGCCATTGACATACCAACAACATTTACTGATTTCTCGTTATGTACTTTATCTAATACTTTAGAAATACTTTTAAACTTAATTTTTTAATGTACATACTAGCAATTTATTTCTTTTTTAAATATTTAGGTGAAACAGTACCTCACATGCTTCATCTGACACTTCGCCACTGATATGAACGTAACCCTATAATTTAGGTGAATAGATTTTTTTCATAATTACCGCCACTCACTTTATGACAATAGTCGGACTATTGTTTTTTTTTTATTAAGTACATTTTGTTTAGATTGTGATTCAATTCATTGGTCTCTCCATGGTTTATCCAGCGTGTTGTCCGTTAACATAAAATAGTATCGGTGGTTTTTAGGGAATACGTACAGAAAAAGGTTTTCAAAAAGGACTATAAAAAACCTTTGATATCAATAATCTTGTGACCTTGATGTCATTAGATAGAATATAAAATCTTTTAGATTGAACATTTTAGAGTATGGATTTATCATTCTATTATTTATCATTCTATTATTACTGTTCCTCCAGACACATTATTTGTAAAATGTCAAAATAATCAACACAGCGAAAAAAAAATTTCGTTTATAAATTTAAACGATTTTTCTTTGTGCGAACATCACCAATTAGCATTTCCTTCAATTACAACTGTAATTATAGTTAAGTGTGGTGAGCATGCGTGTAGTTTTTTTTTTTTTTTATAATTAATATCCAATAGATAGCAAAAAACAAAATCATATTAAATGAGCGCAATTATAAATTTCATCATCACTTTCATGGAAAACTAAATTAATTTCCTATAAATTTTAAATCTTCAAACAAAATGCAGAATGTTATTTGATCTCCAACGCAAAGTGACTTATCGCTATGTTTAGATCAAAGTTAAATTTTTTTTTTGTCGAACAGTCTAATTAACAAGATTATTCTAATTGGACCACCTATTTAGAACTCAGTAAAACATTGTTATATGGTAATTCATCCATTTAATTTAAATAAATGTTCTGTAATTAGATGAGTGAACATTACACGTTTGTAGTTTAAGTCTATTTTTTTTTTCTTTTTAAAAGAAATGTAATATTGTGACTGTAAGTAATTAAAATTTTATAACTCTATTTAAGTAGATTTTGATCAGTTTTTAGTATATGAGAACAATTTATCACATGGTGTCTCTGCAGTGCATTAAATTTAACCAAAGGGGCTAAAGTTCAAAACTATAAAACTTTTAAACTGATGAGAGAGGGTTCAAAGAATGTTTATCGTAAAATTATATTTGTTTGTTGATTACTGATACTGATACTGAAGAAAAAAATTGATTATTATATGTCTTTTCCTGATTAAGCAATTCAAATTGTTATATTTAATGACCACTATTAATTTAGAGATTTTAAGGCTATTTCATTGACACTAAATAAATAAAAAAAATTATAAAATTCCATTTTTTGTGATTTATCCAACGGTCGCTAGTTTCTTCGTCCATATATACGAATACTCAAGAACTCATTGAGTTGAAGACTTCAAATTTTGACAGTAGGTTTTTTTATGCACACAAACCGCCTGGTATTGTGAATAGGGAAGTCCATTACTTCTTCAGCAACCTTTCATATAAATTTGTTGTACAAGTTTTTTTTTTCTCCGAGGTTATCTCCCACTAAAAAAAGAAATTTCGACCAAATTACAAAAGATTTTATTTTTTGAGTTGCATAATAAAGGGTAATTATTTTTGGGCTGAAGTTCGTTATACGGCTTCGCAAGGAACCTGCGGGGCCTAGCAAAAATATACCCCCTTTTCTGTTAGCAATCTATGGCATTCGTAAGAAACTTACGTTTTGGTAATCTCTGCGGGAACGTTGGAGTACGTTTAAGAAAATTCCCCCCATACTAAAAAATTTTCAGCGTGAAGCCCTCTATCGATTCCCTCTTTTTTCTTTCTCGCCCGATGAATTTTATTTTTTAACTTTTAACTCCCTCTCCCCCAAATAGATCCGTACAAACCACAAACTCCCCGAACAAACGATACTCAGGGGGACCCTCCTCCATCCTCCTTCAAAATGAGAGAAGTCCGTATAACGAACTATTGCTCATTTTTGATGCACTATTAACTCTAATTGAGTCCTCCATACAATTTTAATGTTTTAAAGCCTTCACATGACAGCATTTTTAGATTATAGGAAAGATGATTTTTGAAAATTCTTCTTTCGATTTTGAAAATCTTTTTCAAACAAAAACAGATTATATCTGACTCTGACTCCGAGGCTAGTGCTGACTACAAACCTGACTCTGACCTCTAGAATACGACTGTCGTCCAGTGGGGTTTAAGTATAGAGTATAGATGAGTTTTACATCGATCGATTGCTGATTGGCTGATGTTACAAAGTATAAGAATGAATTACTTCAATTCAAAATAAATAACAAAAACTTAAATATGTATGTATGTGTATCATAATTACAAATAATATAATTACATAATACATAGGTAGAAGATGTAAAAACAAAAATATTTTTTTAAAGAAATTGAACAACATAATATAAAACATTTTAACAACAGTTATCATATCATGCATTAGATTATTCTTAATTCTGAAATAACAACAAATGGTGCTGGGGCTTGTGGTCACAGAAACTATTTTTCCTACATAAACATTTCTTCTGTTATGACCAAAAAAAGTGTTTTTTTTTCCTTTATTCTTAATTGAGGCCTTTGTGTTTCTTTTAACATAAAAAAAATTAATTGAAAAATTATGGAAATTATTGTTTCGTTATATTCAAATGAAGAGAACATTATTTTTGGAAATAATTTCTAGTGTTACCTAATAATTTTATATAATTTGCACATAAATATAAAAAAAATAACTAAGCGATAGTATGTAGGTATGCACCTTAATCTATGATGTCTATTACTCGGCAACATCTGTATGTGTATAGTTGACCGTTGTTACGGTTTATAATTCTATTTGAAAAAGGCTTAGCGTGTCATATTTTAATACGTAAATATTCGTACATAATATTAGATGCATTTGATGGACTCAGTGACAAAGTAATGGAAACAATTGACAATATGCAGTGAATTTTTTTTGTATACACCCGTCCCTCGATTTACACGGTTTCGCTTTTACACGGTTTCGCTTTTACACGGTTTGTAAATAAAAAAGTCTTTTATTAAGATTATTTTATATTGAACGCACTCTTTTCACTAATATCTGCACAGACAGTGGCGGCTCGTGAGAATTATTAATCGCTTTATCATGGGACTGTTTTTACGTTATTTTAATTAAAGAAACCGAAAAAACTGGGTGAGGCTGCAAACATCTTGGCCGTTTTTTTGGGGGTTTTTTAAAAAGTGACCCAATTTTGAACTTTCTTAATACTAAAGATGTGGTTTTCAAACTTTGTATTTCTATATTATCTTGAATTTTAAGCATTATTTGCCAAATAACATTTTTGGAAAAAGTTAACCCTTTATGGTCCATACATTTTGATCATGAAAGGGTTAACAAAAAAAAACATATAACTACATTTATTCAGGGAGTTATTCTTTATGTTTTTGGTGTATTAATATATTTTTAAAAGTTAACCCTTTAAAGCATAGGTCGCCAAATGCCACTCAATTTACTCAGAACCACTCGCAACCATATTTGTTTTCATATACACATCTATTTTTCATAATAGGAATACGTAATAAAGAAAGAATAGAAACAATACAAAGTGTGTAACACAGCCTAAATTTTATTTTGTTGGTTCTAAGACCAAATTAATTGTGGAGGAAATAAACAAATAAATAAATAATATAGTTTCTGTTTTTTTTTTTACTCAGACGCCATATTGGTTTGAAGACCTCTGCTTTAAAGACACCATTTGAACATTTCATGATCAAAATGTATGGACCTTAAAGAATTAGATTTTTCGAAAAAAATTTTTTGCCAAAAAATGATTAAAATTCAAAATAATATAAAAATACAAAGTTTGAAAACCATATCTTTAGTATTAAGAAAGTTCATTGGATCACTTTTTAAAAAACCGCAGCCTCGCCAAATTTTTTTTCGATTTCTTTCATCAAAATGACGTAAGTTTTTTTTAAAAATAGTCCCATGATGAAGGCATCAATATTCAATAATTCTCACGAGCCGCCACTGTGCACAGATGTCACTATTGCACTGCGTTGAATATTGACTGGGAATTAGTTGTTTTTGTAAATTCATACGAATTTATGTTTATTTTAAAAAATTTATGAATCGAATTAGTATAGCGTGAAAATGTATGTCTTTTGAAATGTATAAGATCACACCTCTGAGCTTCGACTTCGAGACTAAGCTTTCAATTAGAGTTCTAATCTTCACTTCAGCATAAGTTCTTTGTAATTTTACACGGTTATTATGAACATATCTTTCTATTTTATATCCATGTTGTGTCTCGTTTTACACGGTATTGATTTACACGATTTGTCGTGGAACGTATCTACCGTGCAAATCGATGGATAGGTGTATTATATTCGCTACTGGACGGATCAAACTTTCCTGACTCTCATGTTTCTATTAAATCTCTTGAGTACCCAGACTTTCTTCACTATTCTGTTTATTCTGTCTGTTCTGACTCACCAAATTCACTTGTTACATTATACTTCCTAACTTTCTCGATTATCCTGATTATCCTGATTCACTTAATTGACAATCTTGACTAGTCTGACTGTTCTAACACAGCTAACTCCTTTATCTAACTGTATATATATGATTATATGTGTACCTATTTGATAAACCTAAATCGCCTGACTCCTAATAAATGCCTGAGTTGTCCGAATGCTGAATTTGCATTAAATGTCAAATTCGCTTTACTCAACCGCATAGATTGTGCCCTATATCAACCTGACTCAACTCGATATATAACAAAACGGGTACCAACTAATACTTATTGGTACAATGGCAGCAGCAGCAAACAACAAAAATTATTTTGTACTATACAACAACAAAAAAAAAAGAAAAGAAAAAAAAAACCACCTTGAACCATTACAATTTATGGTATGAGACAATTGTGTTACTGGGTGTTGTATTTAACAGGTGGCTGTGTCATTAATTTTGTTAAAAACCATAATTTCAGTGAATATGAATATACTCGTACATACCAACAATGTCCAATATGTTGAGACATAAAAGGGGTAATTAGGTGTATGTGTATGTAAAAACATCTTATTGTGGATTTATCGTCATATGTCATATGTTTGTTTAAACCACGGAATTGAAGTAAAAACCAATCTTTTTTTTTAAGTTCAAGTACGGATGATGGGTAAAGGCAAAGGGAAATAAGATATTACCACAATTTCTTTTATATAAGTATGTAAGTACACGTTGGTAGGTATATATTGCCAACATTTTTGCCGGAAAACAGTTTTTGTACCATCATATATAGAAGACAACTTATTTCCAACTGTGGTTTTGACTAACACGATCTGACTAACCAAATATATTTGAACATTTTAATTTAATTAGAGGAAACATTACCTATCTAATCGCTCTCGTATGGATTGTTGAATTTATTTCTTCAAAGACGACAGACATTCTTTCTTCAGTTAAAATGAACATTTCAATAGAACCGCCATACTTCCATTAATTTTTATGTTCCATTAATTTATATTCTCGAGATTCTAATATTTCGGAACAGTTCACTTATATGCAATAAAATAAAGTAATTTTTCGCCTCTGATTTGTAAAATTTAGAATCATCACTTAGATTGATGTTTATCACAATTCCTTACCTTTTTTTTCACATCATCACCGGAGAACTAGTTTTAGCTACTGAAATTACCATTACCAGATATATGTAGATATTAATTTGACAAATTAAAACAAAAACAATTCATAATTATAATTTACATTGTACTGTAAACATTTTGTGGAGCATATTTATTCTGAAGTGCTTGCCATTGAGATGGCTTTCTACTAATTAAGAAATGGATGATTTGATTAGTTTCATCTCTTTGTCGTTGATTACATCTCGAACAATTTGTTGACAATGCATCAATAAAAATTCTTCTTAACTCAGAACCATCGGGCGTACATTGTACTATGCCCATTAAACATCTGTACAACTCATTAAACAGACGATCAGTAGATAGAACTTGATTTAAATCCATTCCATTATATCGGAAAGGAGGATATTGAGGTCTAGCGTAATCGACTCCAATGACAAGAATTAGAATTGCTGCTAATAATTTCATCTAGAAGTCAAATAAAAAGAATTTGTTAATCATCATTGCTAATATAGGTATGTAAGTATGTATGTAAATATTATAGAAATTAGAAATTAGAATTTAGAAATTTGAAGTTAGAAATTATGTTTTATCGAGATATATTTTTGAGCTGTGGGTTGGAATAAATGAAAGAAAATTCTCACCTTTTTTTATTTTTTTTATTTATTGCAAAACTTCAAAGTTATACTGTTCTCTTTCAACAGCGTGTAGCTGCTTATATAATAAAATCTAATCCATTTCCTCAAAATATTGAACGCTTCAGTTTGCATAATTTAACAAAAATTATTATACACAATTTTCTTAAAAACATTTGCACAAGTGTTAACTCCTAGCTGAATATCTTCGTACACGCGAATTGCTATTAATTTTCTTAAAAATATATGCACAAGTGTTTTAATCCAATTTTTTCGGGCGCGTGTTAATCCAATTTTTTTTTGTTAACACAAACATTGAACAATATTCTTATTAAAACGCGCTATAAGACTTATTATACGGTTATTATTACTTATTAGTCATTTCTTATTATTATTACTTATCTAGTCATATTTCTTATTAGTGACGAATCAAGTCAGTGAGGGCCACAAATGTTAAAAAAATTCGGGACCCTCAAACTTAAGTTAGGAAAAACCAGTAAAGAAGGAAAAATTGGCTACGCCGATTATAATATACCCGTATGCGTACTTGTTTATTATTTACAAT
>JANSTT010019908.1:0-10501 GCA_026745375.1 Platyura marginata
CAAGAAATATTTTGTTTTTGTTTTCTTTAATTATTTTCCATTTTCATTTTATCATAAATTTGACTGTGTAACAAAAAAGCTTCGTAAAAATGCCTCTCTGACCAAAGAATTTTCAAAAAATTCTCTCTGTGTTTGTGTGTGTGTGTGTGTGGTAAAAATAATTCTAATCGAATGTGTTTCGTGTGATGTAAAGTAACTACGCAAGCGTCAAATGGGATTTTTTACTGAATTTAATTTTGGTTTATTAAAGAGTCGTCGATTTGACGCTGGCGTAGTTCGACTCTACGCATATTGGATTGCATTCAAAAAACACAAAAAATAATTTACATTTAGATTTAATTTTTAAACCAACCAAAACAAAAGAAAAAACGAAGAAAAAATGTCGAAATCTTTGAAAATCTTTGGCCAATCTTTCGATTAAATTCATACATATTTAAAAATGTGAGAATTTCTTAATTTTTATCAGGTGTTTTTTTTTGTTTTTTGTTTTTTTCTTAGTGTCATTGCCACATAAGACAAGTCAAAAAAACGAAACTAACAACAATAATTAAAAAAATTAAATAAAACGAAAAATACGCCATCACTACGCATCTAAATCATTGACAAAAAGTACTTCACGATTTCGTAGACCCACCTCAAAGAGGGTCTGTTCTTTGTTTAAGTCGGTGGCTTGTAGTACCCGCTTAGGAAAGTTTGTTGTAATTTCAAAGGAATCTGGTGATGCCGGATGACAAAATACGTAATTGTACACATCCTGCGAAATAACAAAAGAAAACAAAAAATCCTTTACTCCGACAACCAAGTACTATTTTTGGTATGATGGATGATGATGATGATCATCGGGAGGGGATGCTTTAAAGTCGAGTATACTGACTGACTAAAATAACCCACCAAATTAGTACTAAATAGAAATTGAGGAATTCAAACAACTTTAAATCACCCCCATCCCCTTCTCCTCTTTGCCGTATGAATGATAACAAAGAACAATAAAAAAATTCCACTCACCTGTAGAGAGTCGGTACTTTGAAATCGTCGTTCGACACGTTGACCATTTGGAAGTTTGAACACCACACTTATTGTATTTGGATTGTTTATTTCTGGTTCAGAAGGCACTTGTGAAGCCATTTCGATCTTCTGACGAGCAATATCCTAAAATAATTTTTCAAAAAATCCATAAATACAGGAGAGTACTGTGGAGAGTGTATAGGAAGTCATATCAGAACCTAAGGACACCAACGGAAGCTAGATCTGGAAGAAAGCGGCATGTGGAGGTTCTGTGAAGAAACAGAAGAAATTCCAAAACATCTTCTTATGGAGATCCACAAAAGGAGAGATCATCTGGGGAATAACAGCCTGACCGAAATGGACCTCCCGTCCCAAAATTTACTCAGGATCCTAATATTCCTAAAGGAAATTGGACTTGAGAAGATACTCCAGGCAATGGAGTGACTCCATGAAGATAGAAGAAAGAAGGGAAGGAGGGCACAATAGATCTAAATGTAGGTCGAGGTGCATCGATCACCTCCAATACAATCAATTGAATCATCCTCAAATATATGATTGAGGAATTGTTCCCAAAGTGTGATTAAAATTTCAAGGACACATTTTTAGAGGAATCCTTCTACTGTCCCATATTCCCAAAATTGTCAAAGATCTGCAAGAATTACTTTTAGACAAGTGTTCATAACTATTCGGTCAGAGGATCCCAAAAAAAAACAACCAAGTCCTACTTTTTGTCCTGTGTTCCAAGGTAATTCTGCGTTGCGTTGTTCCGGTACACTGGGATGATAGTTCGTTCCTCCGATAATTTCAAACAGCGTAAATCTGATTCGGTATTTCCTTCCAAGCGGAACACTTCAATTCTTCAAAGTAAATCCCTAAACTCAGGGAATCCCAATTGGAGTTTAGAACATATTTTCAAGCTGATTTGGTCAAAAAAATTGTGAATCGTCCCCTTTAGACCCAACTATCTAAAATGTTGATCTGACCTTAGTTAACAGTTCTGAGATTTGGTGCATGACCAAAGAACAGAGACGACAAATAACTACGTTCGAACGTAAGACTCTTTGGAAAATTTTGGGATCCACACAAGATCTGGTTCTTAGTGTAGAATTATAGTGAACTAGGAGCTAGACAGGAATCCGGAAGGAAAGTTTCAGAATAAACACAAAGAAGGTGGTGAGTGGATAATTTGAGAATAGAATTGTAGGAATTGCCGGCAACAGGAAGGTCTAAACTGAATCAATTAGTCAAAGAATGGATGAAACGAACTAGAATTCGGATCCGGCATACATTAGGGCAATCTAGAAACTGAATTTGTCCCTCAATGGAACTTCAAAGGCAGACATGGTGGACACACAGCTTAATAGACGTTAAAAAGTGTCTTCATTCAAATACGAACCTCTTTTCTCTGTTGTTCAGCATGACGTAGCGCTTCAATTGCTTGCTCTTTTTCTAATATTTCCTGTCGTTCCAATCGCTTTAATCGTTCTTTTTCCTGATCAGCACGCAACGATTGTTCATAAGCTTCATCTTGCTGCTGTCGCAGTGATTGTGTTAAACTTCGTTCGAGTCTTAAAATATAATTTTCCTTTAAAATAAGACAACAAGAAAAATCTCAAATTAGCTTACCGATCAGCTCTGGCCTGACTGAGCCACACTTCATTATCGGACACGACCGTTTGCATTCGTCGCATCAGCTCATCGGCTGTACAATCGCCCTCCATTCTACCCATAATAATCATTTTATTTGCTCGCAATCCAACCATTACCATAATCGGATAGGATCGGGCATTTATCGAATGGGATACACGATATCCTTCTGGCGTTGTAATGTCACATGCCCAAAATAGCATACTTCGATTAATGTACTCAATTACCGAACTGTCCGCCAATGTGGTACGGCAAAAATTTGTCACTTCACTTGAACCGTCCGAGTGCAAATAAACGATGAGGAATTTTAATTCTCGCTTGGCATCGTTGAGTGCTTGAGCATATGTTCCCTGATAGAATACTGGATGTGTTGGATATTTTTCATTGTATGTTCGTATGAAATTTATTACATCACCAAGTGGATCTGTTACAACTGTGTGGGTGGGAAGAAAAAAAAAACTCAAAAAATCGCACGGAAAGAATGGAATGATTTGGGTGTTCTTACTTCGTTCATTGCTCCTAAATAAATTCAATAATGTTGTTATAATAGAGGATAGTGTTCTATAGCAAAAATTAAAAACATAATTAACCATATAGCCTAGAAATCCGGTAATACCAGCCGGCGGTTGACCGGGTCGATTATTTGAAAATACATGCTGCAGAAATCGATCATTTACAACTTGTGGTGCCCGGCTATCTACTGCCGATGCATACATAGACGGTCGTCCCTCACGTATATTTAGCTGTTCCTGTATAGCCACCTCCAAATCCCATTGATGTCGTATCAATACATCCCGACAGATATTTATGTCATCAATGCCCGTTAAATCCTGAAATTGTAGAACCTTTTCTGTTTGTTCATTTGTCATACCATCGTTATTGTCCATCATGTATTTTTGTTAGGATTTGACGTATATCGGCAAATCCAAATTTGATGTTCTTTGAGGTAGAATATTTTTTCGTTTTCTGTGCTGTCAAAAATGAGGGCGACGATTGAAAACTTTTACGATGTTTTTGGTATTTTTTCATGTACACCAAAATATTCAGATTGGCGTTTGACGGAACAAATACCAGATCGTGTACGGTAAAACACTTGAATTAATTTGATTGATTTGATTTTTATTAATTTGTAGCAATTATTGAGATCAAAAACAAAATTCGATGACTAGCAAAACCAAAAACATTGACATTTTCTTTTCTGTGCATTTTGGAGACTTTTTATCGTAATGTTGTGGAGAGTTTTATCTCAGATAAGTGTTGAATACGAAATGAATGCGTTTACAAATGTTTTAAATGAGCAATGTTGCCATACGATTTTTCATTTGTATTACTAATTTATTGACTATATTGCAGAGGCCAGTCTATCAGATCTCCTATAGTGATGCGACTACCTGCACAGAGATTCGTTTTCTCGTGACTATGGTCACAAGACCTACTTCATTTTCGAAAATTGGTAAGTTCGAAATTTATGATTCTTTTTCAGTCATTATGACCATAAATTTACTCATAAAAAATGTCAAACACTAACAAGAAATTGTTTACATTTGAATAAATTTTCATGTTTTTTTG
Source organism: Platyura marginata (assembly GCA_026745375.1). Lineage (NCBI taxonomy): Eukaryota > Metazoa > Arthropoda > Insecta > Diptera > Keroplatidae > Platyura > Platyura marginata. The sequence goes on from JANSTT010019908.1 coordinate 4,222, forward strand.
ACAAAATTTATGTATACGAAATAAAGTAGGATTTTTTTTCAATCTGATTTTATGTATCGGTTTATTAAAATCAATATTTCGTTGGTTATCCATTAGATTTTATCACACATTTTAATCTGTTTTGCATTGATTGTATTAATTTTGTAGTGTATTTTGATAATATTTTTAGTCATTCTTTATGTAAACCATCTTAAGCTGTGCTTTCCTGGGAATATGGTGTTTTTGGACCTGAATCTCTAGATGTGACTATAAATTCTTAACAAAATTGAGATCTGGTGACTATGGAGTAGAGTGGTTCATTTTAAAATTTTAAATTGAAAGAGGGCACATTTTTGGTAAAAAACATAAGTTTTTATTTTTGGTCGTCTTCATCTGTTTCATTACCTTTATTTTACATTTTGGAGGAAAACGTTTTTAAAAAAAGTTGTAGATCTAAAAAAATTACTTTAAAATGAGACATTAAACATATTAATAGGGTGGACCTTTACCAAGATATTTCACTTCTTCCGAGATAATCCATTGAGTAGATAATGGTTCGTTTTTAAAATTTTTATTCTATCAAAGGTTACCATGTTACCAATGACCCATCATTGAAACTTTTCAAATTTGTTAGTTTTTCTCACATCTATAACCACCATATGCATACGAAACGAATAATAACTCTTTAACAATCATGTTGTCGCACCACTATATGAGATTTAATAGAGTGGCCGATAGTTCGTTATTTTTATATTCTCATATGGCAGCACTGTATTTTAAATACAAAAAATATTGACATATTCACCACCTCTTAACTTTTATAAACAAAACAAAAAGATCTACACACAAAAATAAATTACTAGAAAATGTCCTATTTATCAAATTTCACAATAGAAAATGGAAAATCAATTCTTGTCGAAATCATCAAAACAGTTAATCAACCGGATAATTCGAAAAGATTGTCCGAAGCGAAAGCATCGGCTGGCAAAGAGATGATTGCAATGATGCAGTTTGTTTTTCCATTGGTGATGCAAATCCAAATGGATGTAATAAAAAATTTCGGATTTCCTGGCAATCGGGAGGGTTTGGTGCAATTTGAGCAATTGGTTCGTGAACTGGAACGTGAAGATGTTGAAATTTGTCGATTGAGATCACAGATTCGGGCTATCTATTTGCCACCAATAGCGATAAATCCAGCAAATGATGTGTTGGTTTAAGGTCGATTTTTGGGGTGAGAGAGTTTGTGGTTTATTTAAGTTTTTTTTTTATTGTAATGCATTTTTTTTAGTCAAATATATTTGTAATCGAATATTCTTTTTGTAAAATTCCTATAATAATTAATCTAATTTTTTCCGGAATGGATCAATTCCAAGGATTTCATCAGAGTGTAAAGAATAGTCTGGATCACTGCGATTCCAAGAGGTACCTACACGAAATATCAATAACGATACTTCCATAGAAATATTGATGGGAACTGTGCAATTTCGGGCGAATAATTACTCAACATAAATCAATTTAAAAACTTACCTTCAGACAAAGCCACACGGCAAATTACCAGACAGAATGTAGACAGAAAGAAAGGCGCCAATCAATTTGTTGTTCGGATTGATTTTGGATGGGGCTGGTAACATTTCGGCAAAGTAGATTTTCTGATATTGTCACTTAGCGAATGTCCAGCCATTACATTGGAAAAATGAAAAAAGTCCGACAATTATGCAAATTGGTCACATTCTATCGGTACCCGTTTAAAAGTTCATTGACCCTCCGAACTTGTTACTACGAAAATTCGAAATATATCAAAATGAAGTGATAGGCTAGGAACCAGCATTAAAAATATGGTATAAAGAATGAGGCTACGCGAATGAAATATAGTAAAAACCGTGCAACTTTTTGGTCTATTAAAGAAATTTCTATGGATTTATTATCTCCAACTTTCTCCTTATCCATTTTTCTCTATTCCTAATAAATATTGAGTGAAATTAAAAAAATTGATTGCAATTATATGAAATTGAATGTAGCGCCATTGCGGTAGACTTTCAAACTGTTTGTTCTACTAAAGAAATTTCTATGGATTTATTATCTCCAACTTTCTCCTTAACAATTTTTCTCTACTCCTCATAAACTTGAATGAAAACAAAAAAATTAATTGCAATTACATGAAATTGAATGTAGCGCCATTACGGTAGACTGTCGAACTTTTTGTTCTACTATAGAAATTTCTATTAATTTATTATCTCCAACTTTCTCCTTAACCATTTTTCTCTACTCCTCATAAACTTGAGTGAAAACAAAAAAATTGATTGCAATTACATGAAACTGAATGTAGCGCCATTACGGTAAACTGTCGAACTTTTTCATGTACTAAAGAAATTTCTATTAATTTATTGTCCATAATTTTTATTATATTCGATTTTTCTCTATTCCGAATATATTTCGAGTAAATGTCGAGAAAATCAATTAGGGTCACTCAGTCGAACGATGGCCATCAATAAATTATAAACAAATATATAAATGGAACAACATATTTTTTTTATTATTAATAAACACAATTTTTCTTTTTATTGGATTTGATAAAATAAAATTTGAAAATCGAGAAAAGAACCCGAATTCAACCAAAAAAATAATAAATAATGGGGGGGGGGTGGTTCTACCTACTAATAACAATAATAAATAGAAAATTCTTCTCATTTAGAATGTTTTTTTTGTTTTTGTTTTATAATCCTAGAAAAAGTCTTGGAACGTGCCTCCATATTTACATCGATTACTTAACAGACAACGAGCATTGTCCCCATGGCCATTATTACTACAAATAAATATCAAATTAAACGATCTGTCCGTTGTTGGTTTCTTTTTTTTCTTCGGTGATCCTCCGATAGTTTTTTTTTTGTGTGAGACAGTCAACACACACATACACACACAAACACATACACATCCATTCTCTTTGAGAATGGGAGAATTGAGTCAAATAATCGTGCACAAAATTTACAAACAGAAAATCTGCAAAATTTTACAGTAAAAAAAACCAATTGATGAGAATTATACAAATAGTTGGAGGATTAGGATTAGAGCCGATGCCTGCTGACGGAATATTTACACAGAAGAACACCTAAAATTGGAAGAAATTTGGTTTTCTTTTTGATTAGCAAAACGGAACGAATCCTACGACTCTCTTACTTTTATAACAGCATTGAATGTGGATCTTCCATACATTTTTGGAAATGTTGCAACCATCGTGCACCGACAGCCCCATCAACCGTACGATGATCGCAGCTAAGCGTCACCGATATATAGTCACACTGTTTCCAGCCATCTTTGGCATTTTCATCGGCCACAAGTCGTTTCTGGGTACCGCCAACCGCCAATATGCATGATTGCGGCGGATTGATGACGGCACAAAATTGTGTAACTCCTTAGAAGGAATAGAGACAAAAATGGGCCATTAAATTCCGATAAAAATTTGGGATACTAAAAAAAAAAAGAAAAACTCACCAAACATTCCCAGATTCGACACTGTAATGGTGCCCCCTTGAAATTCGTGCGGTTGCAATTTTCCGTCACGAGCTTTTCCCGCCAATTCCTTGACCTGTTTATTGATGTCGACCAAACCTTTACGATCGGCCTGATGGACAATTGGCGTAATCAACCCTTTGTCGGTGTCAACGGCAACGCATAAATCAACCGAATCGTACCTTAAAAAGGGGAGCACACCTTAAAAAGGGGACAAATTACAGATTTAAAACTTACATTCGAATAAAACTGCCCATCCACGATGAGTTTGCTTCAGGCACTTTCTTACTGGCGATTGCCGTTGCTTTGATAATAAAATCGTTGACCGACAATTTGACGCCATCCTTCTCTAGTCTTTTATTGAATTTTGCCCGTAGCTTAACGATCTGCAAAAAGAAGAAGTCAACAACAACAAAAAATCGATCATTTATGGTCCACATACTTCGTCCATGTTAATATCAACGGTCAGATAGTAGTGTGGAATTGTAATTTTCGATTCTAACAATCGTTTGGCAATGACTGCACGTGTTGTCGATACGGGCACATCAACAAATGCGGCACCCGATGGCATTGCCGGTGAACCAGCTGATTTTGCGGCGGCCGATGATCCAGCGCTCATACCTGCAAGATCCTTAGATGTAATTGAACCGAAGATACCACTTCCTTGTCCTGGTCAGAATGCACAAAGAGAGGGAGAATTATTCAAACGGGAACACACACACAATTACCTTGGTTTAATCTAAGTTTACCTTCAAGGCGTAATTTTTGCGTTTCGGCCAATCGTTTGGCCATTGGACTGGCATATACGCGTGGACCACGTTGTTCGGCTGCAGTTTGTGGACGTGGTGCTGATGGTGCAACGGCAACGACAGGCGTTGGTGGAGGTGCGACTGCTGCTGCTGGTGGTGATGGTGCAGCAGGTGCAGCGGATGGTTTACTGGGTGCGGCGGCACCTTTAGGTTGAAGATTTTTAACTTAAATTTTTTTTTTTTTAAGATACGACCAGCGATCACTCACCAGTATCTTTGAAATCTTTGAACGCAGCCACATCCGCTTCATTTTCAACAATGATACAAACTAATTTACCAATGGGAACATCTTTGCTTCCGGCTTGTACTAAAATTTTCGCTAAGTATCCTTCTTCGGGTGTTTCAAAGCCCATTGTTGCTTTGTCTGTTTCGATTTCGGCCAAAAGGTCACCTTGAATTGCCCCAAAATGTTAGCGGTAAGCAAAAAACAACAGTGCTCTGCCATCAAATACGTACCTTCGTTCAATTTGTCACCTTCTCTCTTCTCCCAACTGACAATCGTTCCCAATTCCATTGTTGGCGATAGTGCGGGTAGGGTGACCCGTGTGTGAGATGGTAAATTGCTGCAATATCCCCGTACAAAATCGACACTCCATGTTGCCGGTGTGTGTGACAAATTTTTCGGTATTGTTGACCTTAAATAGGAAAAGATTAGTGAAATTACCTCGACACAATTTAATGAGATTGATTTGATAAGAAATTGATCACAATGTTCCTATCATACACACATACGCCACAAACAAATCACGTCATTATGCAATAAATGCGGTGCAATGTTTTTCTCGCTACTTCAATCTGTGTCGTGATTTTTGTTTATGATGCCCATGACAACTGAAAGGTTGGCAAAGGTCAACAGTTAAAAAACACGGCATTTAATCAACAAAACTATCTAAATATAGAATGGAAGGACGCATCAACAAATCCATTCCACGCAATGCATTTAATTATGCACTTTATGTATGACGTCCGAGACGACCGAAGACAAATTTGATTATACAATCGAACCTAACCTCGAAAATGGTTTGGTCGGAGGAAAAGGGTGAGGAAAATCTTATCTAACGGTATACAAATGAGAAAATTTAATAAAAATATTAACAATACCTGAGTGAATGAAATTTTCTTGTACATTCAAATGCAATACAACGAACTAAATTCCTGTTGACAATTTTCTTTAAGGCCGATGATGATCCACAGCGAAGGAACGTCTCGCCATTTCTCACAACAATCGTTCGCAGCATTTTCTTCACTATTCGTTTCGTCTATGTGGTAAATTCGATGGGGCACCTGGAGTTATTGTTTTTTTTCGTTAAATTGATGTTCAATCTGCCAGCATTAATAAAATAATTTTTTTTTTATGTAAAAATTACTTCGCGATTGCGACCTTACTTCACGCGATTGTAGGTCAAACAACTGACGTTTTTTTATCAGCCACGTGACTTGTAGTCCGTAGGTAGGTTTCGAAAGCCTGTTTTTTATTTTTAAAAACAACAATTTCTAATACAGATTTCTTCCATCACTAGCAACAATGGCGCCAGTTTCTTCCCTGCTCAAACAGAGAAATTAGTAGTGCCTGATGGATATTTTCTTTGGAAGGTAATTTTGTTGATTTCGTTTGATGGCCGTTTTTTTCCTTTAAAATATTTGATGGGCATTATAAAATCGACATAACTACGCGTGACAACATTAATTAATTTTCTGCAAATAAATTGTTGATGATTTTAACGTATTGTTCCTACAGATAGTATATTATATACTAACAGATTGGCTACTAAATTTCGGTTAAGAAGTTTGCCTATTCGAAAAATTGAAAAAAGTTCAAACTTTGTAAATAATTTGAGATTTTCGGATTGTCTATCGACCTAACTTTAGTCTATTATTTATCGTTTTGTCAGAATTCATATTTTTTTGGCTAGCGGCCACTCTATAAAATCTACTATAGTGGTGCGACAACCTGATTGTTGAAGAGTTATTATTCGTTTTAAACG
>JANSTT010019909.1:0-10501 GCA_026745375.1 Platyura marginata
ATTTTATTGTTTAATCTTTTGGATGGTTAAAGGGTAGGTCGATAGATAAATAAATAGTTATTTGATGTTTTATTTTTCAATTTATAATAAATAATTAAAGTAAATAGTTGTTATTTGAATCGGAATAATATAAATTTTTTTTTATATGGCGCTCCTATTTTAAATATGTAATGTGATGTGGGGGATGTCTAAAGGAAATGGTTTAGGATTTGGGGCGACTAAAACCAGTATTGAACCGGGCGCAAAAATAGCTAGAACCGGGCCTGACTGGACAACACAGGAATTGCAACACGACTATTACAGGAAGCTGATGGAGGAGTCCAAGACTACTCGTATGTTACTCACGAAAACAATAACTCAACATTAAATGCCAAAATACAATTCCTTACTTTGTGTCATAAAAATAAATTTTGGAAAAAACTACACACGTGTTCATGATGTAGAGCAACCCAAACATTTTTGGTGATATTTATAATAAATTTTAATTTTATAATGGAAAACAATATTTTTTAATTGATATTCCGAGACATGCACGTAAAAAGAAGTTTGTTCTTATTGTAATATAAAACATTTGTTTCAATTAAGAATGTATTTTATACTAACAATCCATAAGCATTAGTAACCGAAAAATTTTAATTTGCTCAAATTTAGGTATTTTTCTTTATATTAACCACTCTATACGCCCATATGTATAAGTTTAAAATACATATACCAATTAGAACACCCTGTATAATTAGTTATTTTGCATATTTTAAATATGAATGTATACATAAAAACTTAATGATAATTATAATAATGTAATATTTTCTTTATTTGAAAATATAACTTTGAGTAAAAGTTCATTCGAACACACCCCAATTTATATTTTGCATTGTCAAATCTGAATTAAGAGATAGCAAATTAATTAAATATGTATACTCCCCGCTATTAAATTATGTACATATCAGTATAAACTGAATATTTGACATATTAAATGATATATGTATATCTTTGACTAAAGAAAAGTAAAAAAAAAAATTGAAATAAGTTAATAACAATTTGTATATGACAAATAAAAATAAAATAAAATTTCGATAATGCAATAAAGTAGCAGATCAAGTCGCTTTTCATGTAAATTATTCCTAAAAGATACATAAAATAAATAAGTATTGTAATAAATCAATATACAAACAGTTCAAATAAATTAGTGAATAAGCTATACCGAATTACAGAAATGATACTTGAACAGACGATTATGCTTGAATTAGCACACTATAAATTATCACTAAATAATTTTAATTCTATTTAATAATTATGTGTGTTTCATGTGTGAATTTTCTATTGAATAAAATTTTCATTTTCACTTTAAAAGTAATTGTTATAACAATATCAAAATCCGGTTTGTCTAGAAAACAAGGAATCACATCTACGGTACCGGCTATGATTGAAGGAAAGTGTTAAATTGTAGCTTCCTGTGTATTTCCTTATTGAGTATTCCGAATGTACTGACATTTTGTTTGACAATATAAAAGCCAATTCGATATCATGCATGGTGGGGATATCATTTAATTGTACATTTATAAAATTACTTCAGGGGAATATATTTTTATTGCGCAGATTCAGATTTTATTTTATTTGACGGGGAAGTATTTGATTTTAATAGAAAAGCTAAATGAATCATGCGCCTTATTTTAACCAGCAGTTGCATGTAATTTTCATCCTCTTTATTCAGTCATGAACTTATGTACATTTATACTCAAACAAGGACGAATATTATATTTACTTAACCCTTAAAAGTCTAAGGACGTATATTTGGGTAAAAAAATGATATTGTATGTATTTCTGAACGTAGTTACCCAATTTAACATTTTTTTAATTATCATGTCTTTTGTAACCGGTGGCTTTTTGTTCGGTTAGTGCCTTTAGACCAAGGAAAAGAGCATATTGCGAGGGTTGGGGGTGTCCGACTAAATCAGCTGAAAGAGCACAAAGGCCTGAAGGACATTGGAGGTTACTCCCCCTTGGTCCTAACAAACCAGCACAAATATGCAATGTGCTAGTTAAAGAAACGCAGAAGTCATAAAAGTGACTTTAATGAAGACCAAAAAAAAGAAAACAACACAACTGAGATTGACGTAATAATCTCGCCGACATAAATCCGATTTTTACTTACAACATGGTTCAAGCTATCCTCACGGTATCCTTCTATTTCCTTTATGTGAATTCATGTCCTCCTGAACCTCTACAAAGTAAAATGATCTCAAAGGAAAAAGAACAAAAGCAAAAGAAACAACCAAAATCATATGATATATCATATGTTTATGAACGTAAATCAAACAAGAAAATTTAAATGACTAAATAAATAAATAAATTTGCATGCCATATAGAATATAAAAAAAAATTCTAATCTACGCATGCAAAAGAAAATTAATTTGTTATCTCTATCTAAGGAATTTTAATAAATTTAAAAAAAAAGGTTTAACGGTAAACTTTATGTGGTGTTTGCGGCAGCGTGGTTTTTTTTTATCCTTTACATACCTCTATTTTTTTTAAATCTCTTTTCCTTCCCATGTGGCAAGTTTCAATTAAAAAATTTGTATACCCAGATGATGTTAATCAAGGGTATTATAACTTTGGTACGGAGTTTGTAACGCCCCTTTATACTCATCGTAGAAAAAAAAATTCAACACCATTGTCTAAGTCGAATTATTAAGGTGCATTACAAACTCCGTACCAAAGTTATAATACCCTTGAGTAACATCATACGGGTATAAAAATTGAATTATATAACATGCTGGTATATTTAATACCAATCAAAGTCAAAACAAACTACTATAGTTAATACGAAAAACACAAGAGAACGTGATCAAATGGATCAGATATGCTTGATATTCTATACTACCCCCACGCAAGGGACAACTGAAACATATAAAAGAAGAAGAATAAATAAAGAACTGAAGGAAGACGTTTAAGGCTTAAGCTCTCCTTCAGCAAAGAAATTATATATTGTATTAGAAAAGACCTTTATGTAATAAATGATATTATAGTTCTACACATCATTTATTATAATTATTACTTTTAAATATTAAATTACTTTCGATTTTTACTTCACCTTTTTTTTCAAAAGAAAAATAAATTAACTTCCGTGCAAGTGGCAAGAGGGACACGGTTTCGCCCTTATATTATATTTTGCACTATCGGTAATTGCACTATCTAAATATTCTCCATTTTAAGTATAGTAAGTTCAGTTTGGTGTGAATTATATGAATAATTATTTAAGATTACTTGTGCAAAAATCTTACATTACACTTTTTAGCCAAAAAACAGAATAAATAGAAATAAATATCTAAGAAGATACAACCATTTTTTGTACACAATTCACAGCACGATGAAAATATTTCACAAAAATATCACAATATTGCCTTATCTAAAATATTTCGGTAAAATACTTTGTAATGAAAATGAAAAATTTAGAAATACATTTCATCTAACAATTTATATTTTTAAAAAAACAGTATCTATCTATCTATACATATAAATATAATAAATTTCATTTTGGTTGTAGCGATGGGGACAAATTTCTTCCTAAAACATTTTCCTTTAAGTTAAGTTTTTCAACATTCGTAGCGTTTTTTAGAACATCTTCTTCAGTTAGTCTCTCAGCTCTATTTTCTTGAATGGATTCTGAAATAAATTTGGTTGAATAAATTATCTTAATTCATTATTTTTCTGTAGGCTTTTGCATAAGCGTAAACATTATACGATATAGGAAAAGGAACGGTATCCATGAATGCAAAAGATTTACAAATATAATACAAAATGTCATAGGTTCCGTTCTCTTTCATGTTCTTTACTTACAAACAATGAGAGTAACTTTTTTTTGTGCCCGTTCTCAGAAATGCTTGGAATATGGAAATTCCGTTATTTCGACTCGAAATGGTATAATATGTTTGGACGAAAATTATTAAATAATTAGGGAATATTTTTGGTCAAAATAGTTTTTTCAAATTTTCATTTTGTGTAGGATAGTGTAAATGTAGTGTAGATAGTGTAAATAAGGACAAAGTCGTAATAAAAACTCATACGGGTTTGTTATAATGGTAGCCAATTATTTCTGCTTTATTGGTTCAACCGCAAATTGGAACTCTTAAAAATTTAGATTTCTCAGATTATGGGCAATATAAGATTATCCAATTATAATATAAAAATAGCATATTTAAATAATTTACAATTTTAATTTTATATCGCAGAATAAGGTCATTCAAATTTTTCATATGTACACATTCCGCGAATTTTGATACTTTAAAAAATTAATAGAAGCAGTAAAGAAGAAATAATTAGCTACGCCGATTATAATATACCCGTATGAGTAACTTGTTTATTATCGACGACTTTGTCCGTGTCTATTTTGTCTGTACAACAAAAAAAATTTGAGTAAATTGAATACAAAAGATTAAAAACCCTAGAAATAACATAAAATTGATTATAGCACCATAACGGTTAGTCTATGAATGTAATCTTTATTTTTGTATTCTCTATAATTGTTGTCATATTCATTTTTTCTACATTTTGACTACCTTGAATGAATGGTTTATATCAAAATTAGGAGTACACTGTACCACAGCCCCCCCTATTTTTTGTCTGATTTGCTCTAGGACTACATAATAAATTGTGATCATGGACAGACGGACAGACAGACAGAAGGACAGACGGACAGAAAAACGGACGGACAGACGGACATGCATATTTCGACTTAGAATTTCACGAGAAAGAGAATGGTGTTGATTTTTTTTTCTACGATGAGTATTAAGGGGCGTTACAAACTCTGTACCAAAGTTATAATACCCTCGATTAACATAATACGGGTATAAAAATAATGATCCTTAATAAAACATCCTTAATAATACAATTTTTAATTATTCAAAATCAAAAATATTTAGAAAAACTTACTTTTTTAGTAAATCTGACTACTGGCGAACAAAATTGTCGATACATCTAATCCTTTTTTACCCGATCCCTTTTTACGCGAATTCAAGTGAATTTGTTAGTGCAGCGCAAATCTTTTTTTTACGCGATTTCTTCACTTTAACGCGATTTTAAAGTTTTAATTCAAATTTAAATCTAAAATCTAATACTTATACATTTTTTTACGCGACGATTTGATGGAACCGATAATCGCGTAAAAAAAGGATGAGGTGTATTTAAAAGATAAGGTGTTTTATTTAAGTGTTTTATCTCCTCCATATGCGAACACGATGCGAAGTCAGGGAGCAGGGTGTCTGAACAAGGCAACCAGGAACCAATGACCAGCAAAAGGAGAAACTACCATCGCTGCGCAATCGGGGCGCAGGGCGTCTGATCAGGATAACCCGCAACCGGAAAAGCGTATAGATGGTAAGAGACAATGGCCGGGGGAAAGTCGTCAGGGCGAAACGGAATAAACACTCACAAGGGGCATTCCGCGACACATTGACGGGACAATGCTATGCTGTCATCATGAACGATGGCGCCTTGGACGGCAAAATCGAGGGAAAAAGATGCGACGTCTTGAAAAGGGAGCTGCGAAGCACCTTTGACAAATGCACCGCATCCAAACCTTGGCTGGCCAACAAGGTAACAGGATGGGGGCAAAGTAAATACAAAGTGCTGTCGAAAGACAGCCAAGGTAAACCAAGATCGGGTATAGTGGCAAGGAAGGAAATTAATATTTTCTTACTTTCTGTTCACAGTAACGATGATTTAAGCTCAGCAACAGTGGAATGGACGGAGGGAAGGTCGAGGAAAACGGCGATAATAGCATCTTGCTACTTACCCTTCGACTCACCAACACCACCACTATCAACCAACCTTGACCAACTAAAGACACAAACAGTGAGATCCTAGTGGGATGTGATGCCAATGCTCACCACATATGCTGGGGAAGCACGGATATAAACCAAAGAGGTAAGTCCTTAGTAAATTACATAGCAAATAAAAACCTTCTTACACTAAATATCGGGAATGAACCGACCTTTGTGACCAGGAGTAGAAAAGTGGTAAGAGATATTTCCGTAACGTCGCAGAACCTAGCCAGGGAAAGGAAAGGTAGGAAACAGACCTACATTCAGAAACCCTAAAACAACTAACTAGGCATTCTACATGAGCAACCTAGGAAATGAACTGTTTGAATAATTGGATCAAAAATTGCGTACCCAGGCACTAATCGATGGAAAAGAAAGGAGGGGAATTATAAGCAACCTGTATGGTTAAACCTAAAGAAGTACGCCAATGTATTTCAGGCGGAGCTTGTAGCTATATGGAGAGGAGCCGACAAGATAAAAAACATGGGAATAAGAAATAAAAATATCACGATGTGCTCAGACAGTCAGGCAGCACTGATAGCAGTTGTTTCCCAAACAACAACAGTTTCCAACTTCCCTATCTGTCGACCAGGAGTCTTACAACAACCTCCAAAAGACCGACTACAAATCAAGCTTCAGGTTCGGAGCAATTCAGTTTCGCCTGAAGAACAGGACATATACGGAGGCCAACGCTACTCCTAATGATGAACTTGAGTTGAAGACGGGAAACACGGGTACCTCGAAGCAAGAGGCTACCACCTCCACAACAGAAGCCAACATAAAACCCTCATAAAAGGACTAAACCACACCGCGTGTAAGTTAATTTATGATAACTCTCACGAACACCCCAGGGCGGGCCTTATTATAAGAAAAGGTATTGATAATTTTCCAATTCCAGAATTCTACAATAAGGATTTGGTGGCATCTAAGATCGAGTTCACATACGAGAGAAGCAAAAGGAGTATTGTTATTGCCTCTGCTTCCTTTCCAGGTGACTCCAACGAACCACCGCCTAATATAGCAAGGCAATTAGTGGCCTACTCTAAAAGGAAAAACTACTAGCTTATCATCGGATGTGACGCTGACGCCCATCACACAAGCTGGGGGAGCTCCAACATCAACAATCGAGGTATCTTTTTGATTACCCTACTGGTGAAGGATTGAAGTTTTTAATAGTGGCAGTGAAGCGACATTCTTCAATAGAATTAGGCAAGAGGTTCTGGACATAACGTTCGGAACTTGCCTGATGGATGACTTGATCGTAAACTGGCACGTCTCAAATGAGACATCCATGTCAAATCATCAACATATACGATTCGATTTAAGGACGCCTAGGTCGCGTACAAAAACATATTGAGTCCCCAAAAGAACTGACTGTACTTCATATAAGGGTCAACGCAGTTTAGTACTGGGACAAAATACGTGTAAAATCAAGGACCAATGGAGCCTAGTAAGCGCCGTTGACCGAATCACTGAGTCAGTCATCACGGCTTACGAAGACAATTGCCCACTCAAAACGCTCAACGCTCACATGAGATCTTCACACGAAGTAGAATAAGATGAGCTATAAACTCTTTCGAACCCTCCAAATTACCAGGGATTGATGGAATCTTAGTTAGGCATGACATTGATCTCTTAGTTAACCCACTTAGGGACATCTACAAGGCCAGCCATGCCCTTGAACATATACCCAAGCTATGGAGAAAAGTTACCCAAGGCAGGTAGAAGGCCAGTAGGCCTACCGAAGTCTTTTCGTTTCATTAGCCCGCCGCGGGCAGACTGACGCGATCTGACCTCGACCGTCAGCGACCGATCACACACATTGTAAAAAAAAACATGTTTTTTTATATAATTACCATCGTAATAAACAAGGAACAACAATAATAACAAAAACTGAAGAAATTACATAACCTATTCTTGTAACGACCAACAAACGAAATACGCAAAAAATTTGTCCATTTTATGACTAATATCAAAAATAAATGGATATTTTCTCACATTATCTATCAAAATTTTACTAAAATTAGAATCACAATAATAAAATTTTGTACAGATCGCCGCGGGCAAAAAATATTTTGTATTTCAATACATTCGAAAATCTGACCGCGGCGGTCTCACCTTGAACGCCGCGGCAGACCGCGCTCTGAGTACCCGGCTGCATACATATATGTGTATTACAAAAGAACGCCTTGCCGCGCGGTCAGAAAATGACAGACCGCGCTCTGTGTGTCAGTACATTAAATGTGTGTAGGGCGACGGGGATTGTAATTGGGCATAATCCCCCACCCCTTCGACCCCCTCCCATACAAATTTTTTGAAATCAATGCGTTTTCCCATACTAAACAAAAAAAATTCGAAAAAATTATATAAACGAAAAAGTTTTTATTTGTTGTAGGACATATGATAGTGTAACAGATTATAGCAATTTGTTAACCCTTATAAAACCCCCAATACTAAAATTCATTAAATGTCAATTTTCATATGAAATTGAGAAAAAAATTTTAATGCAAAAAAGTTTTTGTCTTTTGTGTTGCATTAAAGAGGGTTATCATTATTGATCCACCGTTGACACTTAGGATGGTGAAATTATTCCCCATTCAAAATTAATAGCCATCTAGCGGCCAAAATTGAAAATAATGGGAGCCCATATTATGTTTTTTTTTCTTTTATTATGTGTGGGTATGCCAAATTTCAAAATTCAAAATTAAAAAATCATATCTTTTGATTTATTAAAGGTAATTTTTCATGTTAAAGAGTTCGGCCTTCATCCGAAAAAAAATATACCGTTCAATTATTATGTTTAGAAATTTTTAATTTTGGTTAATAATGGTTTTTTCGAAAATTTCTTTTCAGATTTTTAAAAAATTGGAGGATAGCTCGGAAAACGTAAATTCGAATCCCGGAGATTTGTACACTCTTAAATTGTTCAAATATATAATTTTTCAATAGTTTTTCGAAGATTGCTTTAAATAATAAGCAATTAATGCCATTTTTATATCGATTTTTTACGATTTTCGATAATCCCATATATTTTAAATGTAAACAAACAAAAAAAAAATCCGGTTTTCAAGCAGCCCCTATGAATTGCATGTGAAGTGAAATTTTTTTTGTTGATTGGATGGGTATAAGAGGGTATTGGAGGGTATGTAGGGAGGAGGTAGGGAGTATGTAGGAGTATGTAGAAGTATGTAGGGGGTGGGGGTTATAATTTTAGGGTGGTTGGTCTATTGGGAAAAAATCTTACACAATTGCTCTTTCAATATTCCAAATATTTTCTAAGAAAAGTAACAGATGATTAAATACTGTTAGTTTTGAGACAAAACCACTCAGCTATCTGTGATTATACACCATCTGTAGCCACAGCGTAGCAACTTTTTCGCCCGAAAACAAAAACAGGCAAACTATAATACAAATATTTTATTATAATAATAAAAAATAGACATCAAAGTACACCAGAAACACATTTTAAATAATAATAAAATGATTGTTTTATGCATTTAATTTATGAAAGAAAATCGTGTTTTCGAACAAAAAATCTTACTTTCGAATGTTGGTGAAACCATTTTTTGTTTAATTTAACTTCATGTGCACAAAAATATGTCAATTTTGTCAAAACGATAATAATACTTTAAAGTTAAGTCAATATAAATGGAGACAATCCGAAAATCTCAAATTACTTATTTACAAATCCTGTGGCTAGTCTGTTATTATACACCATCTGTACTCTCAGCTAGTGTAAATTAAATAAGGAGAAACAATATATACACGAAAATAATATAGTATAAAATTGTTCATGTTTTCGAGGGGACGGCCGTTCATGTTTCATGTTCAAGTTCATCTTTTTGGAAGTTCATGTTTACAGGCTTTCATCTTTTTGGACGCCTACTGTATTTAAATTTCTCAATTTTTTGATGGACATTTTTTAATATAAAAAAAATCACACAAAAAAAACCGCATAAAAACAGGTTTGATTGTATATAACAATTTATTATATATTGCTGCTAGAAAAAAATTCACTGAAGGAGAGGCCAAGTAGGGTGAGTAGAGATAAACCAGAGAGCTCTGAATTAGCAGTTTTTCACGTAGTTGTAGGTATTTACATTTAACATAGTTATTAATCTTAAAAAATAATACTTACTGCTGTATGGAGTGTACTTGTCAGAAAGATGATTTTCAATATTATAACCAATAAAACCAACAACAGCCGCAATGGGTAATGTAATATAAACAGAATTTGTTCGCATGAACTGCATTATAAGTGGCCACATTATGTTATTAATTCTCTTTAATTATTTTGTAGAAAATCCTGATCTAATGAAATATATTGAACTTTATATACATTCATTAAAATTAAACCAACAATCACGACGTTGTAGTACATTTTTGTGTTCACCTATTCCTATGTTGTAAGTTTTTTTTTAGATCGATACAGAAATAGTTAAAGAATAAGAGGAGATAGCATATCTCAAAAAGTATGATTTATTTAAGGTCGCCGTAATTTCTCTAAGGAGAGCAGTGCTTGACAAGTTGTTGAGAGGCAGGACAAAATTTTTATTGGGACGATTATATGCCCAAATATCCTTAATAATTAATAATCCTTCATAATTGGATTCGATCGTACCTTACTGGACGTAGACAATATGTTAAAGTCTTCGGTTGTGAATCTGCAACTTTTTCTGTGT